>JBBPCW010000014.1:11621404-11631830 GCA_037974425.1 Phenacogrammus interruptus | reverse complement strand
GATACACACACACACACACACACACACACACACACACACACACACACACACACACACACACACACACACACACACTTATCCCCACTGGATAAACACACACTGCTAAGTGGCTGAGCGTTTAAACACCCAGCTACACTCATGGCTGTTCAGCGCCTAAAAAGGTTTCCAGCAGCGGAGAGGCCATCCAGGCCTCTCTAACACAACATGAATCTCCACACACAAACTCACCTTCTGTTCCTCAAAGGAAGCTCTGAGCCAGCTCTCAGTCCAGCGATTAATTATGCTTGGAGCTGGCTTTGGAAACACAAATTAACCACAAACTTAAGCACAGTTACAGCCTCAATAGTGAGTCTTCGCTGAAAATTCCTTCTAGTCTAGAGCTGTGCTTAGTCTGTGTCTGAGAAACATCACTCTGGCATGTAAGTGAAAAAGACAAAAAGTCCAAATATGAATTATTAATATGAATGTGTTGAGTTTGTTTACTGTAAAAATTAATTACATATAAAAACTATTATATTTTTTAAATTTTTCAGAAAAATATATTTCTAAAAATTAAATAGTAAACTTGGCAGTTTAAAATTCACATTTTCAAATGAGTTTTGAAAATTTGGCCAAAGTGCCAACAATTCAGGCTTTTTGCAAAAATCAGTTTTAGAAATTCAGAAAAAATACCAAGGGGCTTAAAGTTCTGGCTCTCAGAAAGGCCTGCAAGAACCAAGGCCTGCAGCAAAGTTCACAATTACAGATTTGTGTGTTGGTGGCCCACGTGCATGTGCTTTCCGCTAAATGTGTTCCATTTCTCAAAGGTGCAAAAGACCACAATAAACACATATTAAACACCCTTTCCTAAAGACTCCATTAAAAGTGGTTTTATTGGGTTCCGAACATATCCCAACGTCTTTGGTGATGTTCTAACCTGCGCCAGCACACTGGTGGTCTTATAAAGTGGTTGTGGTGATCTTATATATAGTTCTAATAAACTATCAAATTAGATTACACTACAGTAAACCCACAAACTATAAGCCTTGACCGTGAGCCAGAATGAAACTCAATCACACTGCCAATCACAAATTACCTCTACATCAAGTTTTCATTCTCATAGCTAACCAGAAAGGCACTTCATATAACTCATTAATGACCAACTGATTAAACTAGCAGAATCAGATATTTCTGGTTGATTGGAATGAAAACCTGCAGTCACACCAGCCCTTTGCTGATAAGATTAGATGACTCCTTCTACTGTAGCAGCACATAACAAAGGTATTCCAGATAGCTAGCTACACATCCACAACATGACAGAGCTTAAATATCAAGATGCAGGTTACAGATAAAGACGATGCCCAAAAGGACAGAGCATACAAGCACTAATATACATTACTAGCTGTCAAATATTAGAGCTTTAGGCAATATTGTGATGAGTATTAATTCATTAATTATTCATCAACAGTTGTATGCAAGTTCCAGATCATATGTAGATGCCAGAACCACTAAGTTCAAAACAAAATATTTCAAAATGTGAAACTGTGAGTATTACAGATAATGGAGTTTGTTTACAACACTATGGACTGACATTTAAAGGAAAAGAAAGAGTAGGTAGGGATGAGCTTTTGAACCTATTGCAGTACTATGACATTTTGTTTTACTGTTTACTATATACTGTTCACAAGGAGTGCTCACTTAAGGTTAATGTTTCTTTGTCTTTGTAGGTTAAATAATATCTTTACTGTGCAAAAGTAAACAACACTTTTGCACAGAAAAGAATCCATTGTAATTATATCGTAATGTGGCTTTTTTTAAACTTTTTTTTTTTAACCTTTTTTGTCATATAGAGCAGCTGTTTTCAACAGCTTGGTGTGTTGCATCACCTCCGGTGTAACTCAGGTTTAAGCCTTCCTCAAGGGCACAGGAGAAGTATAACAGTCAATGTCCTGCCCGGGATTAACACAGTCCTGTCCAAGAACAGTCCTGTCCCATACACAAATTCTCCAGACCCAAGTGAACAATGTTGACCTACCAAGCTGTTGAGCCCCTATAGTTGATTTGAATCAATTGCTGGATTAACTTCACAAACAGACTCCCCATGGAAAATGTGATGTCAGAGTGGAAACAAGACACCTTTTATGAACATAAAAAAAAATAACCCCCAGTTTATCCTGCAACTTTCCCCTCTATCATCTCTAGTACAGGAAAGCACAGGGGACAGTTATAATTACACTTAAGAAATCACAGCTGTAGGACAGAGCACCTCCCCAAAGGAGTCAGACTTCATAACCATTTATTCTCAGTTTTATTAAGTTAATAGTAAGTTATGTAGTTGAAATGGAGCTGCTGAATTGCCACTTATAAGCCCTTACAGGTTCCGTGGCTAGGAAGATTTATAAGATCTGTCATTAGAAAGTTTGGTCAGCTTGGTTTTAGTGTTACCATTACATTTTTGACATAGGCAAAGTGATTGGGTCAGATTGATCTGTAACTTTTGACCGACTATTCTCTGCCAAACCCTTTCTTTATAAACATGGTGATATTATAGCTGAATGCATGTAGAGAATACTGTTATAAACCTTCAAGAATTCCATTTTGAAAAATTTGCATATAGCATGTAAGAAACTTAAACTGAACAATGAGTCATTAAACCTCAGTGTGGTGTTCCATGGGAGGGAATTCTCCTACATATGAAGGGTGGGTGGTTCAGAATAAGATCACTTCCCATTTTACTGCCAGTGTTAATAAGGGTGTCGCATTCTTCCATTACAGTTTCCTGTCAGATCAGTGGACATGCCAAAACTTTATATGAGGCAGAAAAGAGGGTCATTGGACACCGGAGCAAATAATATCCCATCTGATGGAGCATGGCCCCATTTTCTATACCCAACACATTGTACACGTCCACCTTGTTCGGATGCTTGATATTTCAAAAAGCTTGTTTGAAAAATGTTAATGTCCCTCAATTCACATCAGACCTTTCAGCTTGGGGCCGGGTAACATTACATAAGTTGGTCTTTGGGGTGTTAGAGCTCAGAGTTATTTTTAGTGTGGTGAGTGTTGTGTGTAGGAGCGTGAGGATGAGTTAACTCTGTTATTCATAGAGAGTGAGTCCCCACTCCCGACCCGTCCCTGTTTCTGCTGCCCTCAGTTGGTTTCTACTGTTCTCTGAGTACTTCATTGCCCTGAAATTACAGTAAAGATGTTCAGATAACTACACAGTGAAGACAGTGTCGTCTCTTAGAAACTTTTCACTGTAAAAAAAAAAAAAAGTGATCCTAAGGGATTGTGTCTAATCTCTGAGCGCATCAGCGATTCCACAAATCTGCTAGATTAACAAAACATTACAGGCACTAAACTCGAGACCAACCCGGAAACTGTCTCCACCACAGCTGGAAAGTAACAAATTACAACTATTGTATTTAGAGTACTTGTCCACATTTTACCCTGTGACATTTTTTTTGAAGCATTTCACTTTTACTTAAGTGTATATTTAACCTTACAGTCGTTAGAAATAACAATTTATTTATTAGTACTCTAAAACCAGTAACTTAGCAAAATGGCTACTGTGTTTTGTTATTACTTTCTATTCATTTTGTTGTTTTAGAATAACAAGTACAACAGTTGTTTATTAAACCAAAAGGTCTTATTATCTAGCTTTTGTTAAGTAGATCTGTTACTTCAAAGTAGAGACCTAATACTGTCTCCCACCTCAACGAACAATGCCATTCGTTTTCAACCAGTACTCTTCCACCCTGCTGAGTTGAGAATGGCTCAGAAGATCCTGAGTGAAAGATGCAGCACAACAACTGTTCTTTCAGGGGGGAGGTGTGATAGTAGCTACATTCCTACATCTACTTAGCTACATGCATGAATTAGAGCCAGTTCACTGTACTGAACACTAAGCTAATGTTAATTCTTGGAAGTTAATTCTTCACTACTGAAGAAATAATCTAACAGCACTTTTTGGAATATTCCAAGTCTTGGCAGAGGTCACTGTTAATTAGCAATGCACATCAGATCTCAGGTTCTATTTAGATTTAATAGGAATGGGAATGTGTGTGTGTGTGTGTGTGTGTGTGTGTGTGTGTGTGTGTGTGTGTGTGTGTGTGTGTGTGTGTGTGTGTATGTCTCTCTCACCTGTCCAGGGCTGTGCTGGTAGGCATGCTGCGGGCAAAACCGCGGATGCCCACCTGCCTGAAATAGGGGACACAGGATAAGTTGGCAGCCATCACTGCCAATGAATCTGATGGGTTCACAAAGAATCCATTCTGACCAAGAATCATACAGCGATCCTGCAAACAGAACCGATCACAGAGGAAATTCTTAGGCTAATCATGTAAAAAAAGGAATAGTAAATTAGGGTTTAAAAGCTACAAGGGAGGCAAATATGAAACAATAATATGAAATTAAATAAAAACGTAGTGTGACTAAAATGTTACATTTTTTAATTCCGTGTCAGTGCCTCATTATTATTTCCATATCTCTCTTAAGTAATATATTTTTTTAAAAACCCTGGATTTTCTAATAAAAAAAAAAACATGGAATGACACAAAACAGACGAAGTTTGTTGACATTTCATTGAAAAAGTGGGAAATCTACTGCCACAGCTTGTGAGACCTGGCAATGATCAAGCTATAATGAGGTTTAGTGGTGTTGGCTCGCACTCATGTCTTTTGATAAAGAAAAAAGCAGGCAAATGTGCTCCATAAATCTGTTGTTAATATCTTTCTGAGCAGTTACGAAAGTATTTTAGTATCAGAAATCAGAAAAACACTCACTCCATCTGCATCGAACGCAGCACCAAAACCAAACTCTCCACCCTTCATAGAATCCATCAACGACACCGCAAATGTAGGGTTGGGGTTGGGGTACTGGCCCCCAAAGTCCTCCAGAGGAACACAGTTAACCGCAGAGTTTGCAGGCGCCCCAAGCTCATCACACAAAATTCTTCTGACGTAGGGTCCCATCACTGAAACAGCACACACCATCATGGTAACGTTTACAGAAATGGAATTGAATGCATGATCTAAGAGTATGATTTAATAAATAAATAATATACTAACATGAATGAAGAGCAGAATGGTTCTGAGGATGTTCTTACCTCCATTCATTGCATCTATTCGGATCTTTAGCTGTTCGGAACCTGTCAGCAGGCTTTTGATAGCACCAAAATCAAAGATCCCACGTAGCATGTTCAGGTAGATCTCCACTGAATCCACGATTTCAACTGCAAAAAGAGCTATGTTCTTTTCTATTCTCTTTAAAATACATTGGTGAATCTAATAAGAAATGGTGCTTAGAGTAAACATGCAACCGAACCCCGGAAAGGCTTAAACTTGTTCTCCAGGTCGAAGTCCTGCCGTCCCAGTCGTGACAGGTCAATATGCAGGTCAGGGCAAATGGCATACTCTTCCAGGGTGCGGCTTATTTGGGAAATCCTGTCCATCACTGTATCTGGAGAAGGTCCTGCAATAAAGAGCCCAAAAACTGATCCACTTCCACATACAAAAGGTACCTGAGTAATGTAGGCCTATCTGGCAGTAATGATCTATTAATATCTGTTAACATTACTCTGCTCTACTCTAAGTAAAGATAATAAAACTTTACAAAACTTGATGACTAAAAAATTAAATATGACATGGCTGATTACATGTCAAATGTAATGTAATAGATTTTTACAGTTTCCTTAATTTATCCATAATCACGATTGCGTTGAGAGAAAGAGAATCTCCTTAAAGAAAGCTTGTGGTGGGCTCACCTGAGACTTTATTGTGCATTCATGCCTGAAAAATGTATCTCAATAACAGCTTTTTCTTATTCACAGATGCTATGTTTCATGTCACTGTTAAAATAGCATCTATGAGTAGGACATAATAGTGTCTAAAAATTCTACAAAAGCTGATACAACACACAGCATGTTCTGAGAGCTAAAGCAACAGATCTGCTTGGGGCACGGGTCACAGAAGGGTTTTATAACTGCAAAAGAGGGTCATTTTGTCATGCTTTTTGAGATCTCAAAAAAGATTTACTTACTCCAAGCAAGGAGCATTTGATGCTACATGCCTGTATCCACACAATTTAAATAGGAAAATGGCCTCTTACCTCCATTAGCTACATTGAATTTGATACCAAAGTCTCCAGCTGGGCCTCCTGGGTTGTGGCTTGCAGTGAGAATGATCCCACCGATGGCTTTTATCTTCCTGATTATGCAGGACACCGCCGGCGTGGAAAGGATGCCATTATGTCCAATGACCAGTCGTCCTATCTGTGAAACAGGTAAGTTGTTAAGTTTGAAATGGGAATTCAAACACATAACATAAAAGAAATAATATATCTAACTCTTACGTGTGTTTCAGCAAGCACCTTTAATTTGTACTCTGGCTATTCTGCAGTATTTATTTGCAATGTCTCTATTTTGTAATGCCTGACTAATAAAAAAGGTACCCATTGGTATTGTACCACACCGATTTTATGGATTCTAAGAGAGTTAAGAAGTACTTTGCTAACTTGCTTGGCTGTAAAATCAAATATGATTGTTAGTATAAAAATATCCAATTCAAATACACAGCAGAACCTCACAAAGTTTCAGATACTAAATAGAAATCTAGCCTATTAGAAATATCCTTATCATTTTTTACTTTTCCCTCATCTTAATATGTCTTCTGGTCCTTGCAATATACTGTATGGGGCCTGCTAGAAAGGAGTGGTTGACACTGAGGAACCTACAGCTGTGAGTAAGGGGCTTTTGGCCTTGCAAGCAGAGGTTATCATAGCAAGCATAACTAGTCTGAGGTAGGCTTTAAAACCTGCAACCTCCAGAGGCGCCAGCCACAGCTACTGTTGCATACCAGAGCGACCAACACAGCCCCCCAAAACACACTGGCACTCAGGGTTTGGGATTTAACTGACCTGAGAAAAGTGTCTCACATAGAACAGAGTGACGTTGATTTTGCATATAACCAGAGTGACCTGACCTCAGGTCAGCTGCTTTGAAGCACAGTCTCCAAGAACTTATTTTAGTCAAAGGTCTGTTCATTGTGATCATTTCTAGGTATGCATCATTCAACAGGACTGTCTGTTATCACATATCTAGACACTAGAGAGCTAGAACAAGGCATTTGACTGCAGTAGGCTGGACATCACAGCAATTTGCTGACTCATCAAGCTTTATGTGATCCGTCCTTTTCTATAAATAGTGAATTACCTACTATTTTACACAGGCATCTGTAATGATGACCCAGCACACTGTCGCTTTTCTGCTCCTGCCACTGCTGCTCTGCTATTCATTAGGCTAAATGCTTAGCTTGCTGCCTGTAACTTACTGCCTGTACTGGCCAGATTTGAGCCTGGGGAGCATGAAGAGTATTCCACCAAACTCTTTCAGAAGCGTATCCTTATAAGGTGTTGGTTCTGGATACACACACTGCTGGGGAAATCACAGCCTGAATGTTACATGCCCCTGAGACTTACTGAGTTTATATGTACATAAGATGTCCAAAAAGGGTTGTAGCGTATCATCCACAAATGCTAAACATACTAACCATAGATATTAATGATTGACAAATTATTTTGTACTTGGATTGGAATGCTCAGACTTTCACAAACACTTCCAACAGACAACTGAACGTGTTTTAAGAGGCTGTGGCAAAAAGTTAATGCATCTTGGCCCCTGGCCATCTCTTTGGGTTTCCCCCTGCTGCTGGCCTGACCGTGAGGTTGACCAGAGGAAAGCAGCGCGTGGGCAGGAAATGGCTGGAGGAGGGATGGCACAGCAGATAAGACATGATGCTCTTAGCTGGACCAGCAGAAAAATATGCACTCTCCCAGAACTCTTTCCAAACTCATTTTGAGTCGTGTCAGATCTGCTGCCAAATAGTAGAATAACGTTCAGTTATGCTTCCATTTTAATGACTTTTAAAAAAACTCAAATACCAAATACAGGCAAATAAACACTCTTCACTTTTATCAACCCCCTATTATTTGGCAAAGGGGGGTGGGGGGTGGGGGTTGGGGTTGACAAAAGTGAAGAGTATTTGCCTGTATTTGATATTTGAGGGTTTTTTTTAAGTCATTAAAAGGGAAAAACTCAGAAAATGGGAGCATTTCCCATTGGGGGGGTATGTATCTTAGAAAAAATCCCCATACTACAACCATGTGATAAACTCTGCAAATGCAAAACAAATAAGCCAAGCATGAGGTACACTGTCATATGTATTATATGTATTAATGAGATTTAAATAAAGAAAAAATTATACATGTTCCTTGACAAATGCTGCCCTTTACATTCAGACATAAGCTTTTGTCTAATATAACTAAAAAAGTACATGTAAAGTACTATAAAGTACAATATAAAACGGATTTAAAAGGATATAACATATATATACCAAAGCAAAAATGTAAAAGGATTTATCACTTAAACAAGTGAAATGTCTTATTCTGTTATAGGGGCAGCCCAGCAAGAGCAACCGCCATGAACAGTTCATTCCCATTTAAGCAAGATTTCATAGCAAGTGAGTAGATAATTGTCATATTAAGCTATCTGCGTTGGCAAAACTTAACAAAAACATTATGCTATGAAGGATTATAGGTCAGGGCTGAAGGGATGAGTGTCAGGAGTCCTAAACGTGCATACTTTATTGTCATGTGGACAATATTTATGCTTTTTTTCCCTAAGGAAACTTATAACAAAGACTCTAGACTCTGGGTTTAAACCCACTACTTCTAGAGATAGTTTGAGATTAAAATCAGTTTTCCTCACCCCATTAGCAGCAGCCATCTGAACGATTACTTCGATAGCAGCTCGGCTGAAGTATCTTCCATCGCTGCCCACGACCATGGTGCATCCCTGACGGTCCCTCAGGTCTATGGAGGAGAGGACACTCTGGATGTAGTTCTGGAGGTAGTTCTTCTTGCTCTCAAACACAGCTGTCTTCTTCCTCAGCCCGTTTGTCCCGGGTCTCTGGTCATCGAACGGGGTGGTCTGAACGGTCAGGACGGGTATGGGGTTGGTCTCCATGTCTTTCAGGACGGAGCTGGATGTTCTTGCTTTAAAATCAGCTGCTGCTGGTCTGGAGGAGCTCTGAGAAACTTTTTTCACCAAAACACCAAACGCTGAGGAGCACACATGTACATCAAACTGTGGCTGAAGGTTCCAGAGGAAGAAAGATTTGTTAAAGCTCAGCAGTGCTGGTTTAGTCTAGCTGTCTCTGGGAAGGTTTCTGTCAGGAGGAAAATCAGGGAGGGCTCGTTCAGTCATCGCCCCTGACAGAAATAACCCGAGGTGCGTGCGCGCGCGCTCGCGCGTGTGTTTGCATATGTGTGTGTGAGCTTGTTTTCATCTCATTGTGAGACAAATCCTATCGTAATGATAGGAATACTTGAAATTCTGTAGAAGTGGAGACGTTTTGCTGGTCCTCACGATTTTGATTAGAAAATATAATCTACATAGCCTACTTTTAATGAAGGTTGCCACTTCATGGCTTCCGTGGCTTATCAGAGCAACTCCATTAAACAAAAAAACAGGCGTTCATGATGACATTAATGGATTGACGGAATCTCTTGATTTCTCTGTAGTTTTGTACATGGCTCCATAGCTCAGTGGTTAGAGCACTGGTCTTGTAAACCAGGGGTCGCGAGTTCGATCCTCGCTGGGGCCTTAGGTTGAACCGGTTGTCTATTGTTTAGAGAGTTAATATATAATTGTCAGTGGCACCCCTGAGTGCCCTTAAGTAAGGTACACTGCTCCCCGGGTACTGTATTCCTGGCTGCCTGCTGCTTTACTCGGTAAATGGGATAAATGCAAAGAAAGAAGTTCACACATGGTTACAGTACAGACTAATACTGCACAAAATGTCTTGTCCAGTTGTTTTGTTGCTCTTATTTTTGATGCGTTTTTTGTATTGCACGTAGTCTTGTGGTGTACTTCTGTACTCTGTACTGTGTGTATATGGTTGAAATGAGAATAAATCTACCTGACTTGACTATAAAGGGGAATTTGCTTATAACTCATTAAGGGCTTTGGGTCATTCATTAAGGTTTGAAATGGCTCACTCTGAAGAACCACTTAACCACTTCTCCACAGTGGTTATGACAAGAAAAAGGGGTTGCGATGGCAGCAATGAAATTACAGCAATTTATTTGGTAAAATAACCAATGAACCCATACTATTTTGCCTTACCTCTCGGAATGTAGCTCCATCTTTTTATGGCCTATGTTTTAGGTCAGCAACTTCTCACAAAACTAAAAGCTTTCTGTGAAGCAAGCCTTAAAGGCATTAAACGCTTCAGCCGCCTGGTTTCTAACAACACCAAGGTGAGTTTCAGATAAACTTTGTTTTGATGTTAGCAATTCAGTTTTTGAAATCAGCTTTTTTTTCCCAGTATATAATATTTCATTAATTTTATTTTTTCTAAGTTAAGAAAAAGTAATTTATATATATATA
>JBBPCW010000014.1:11594146-11612411 GCA_037974425.1 Phenacogrammus interruptus | reverse complement strand
CACACACACACACACACACACACACACACACACACACACACACACACACACACACACACACACACACACACAAATGCCACTGGTACATTTGCAGAAGAAACTCGCCTGGATCTCTGTGTTTCCAAAATTTTGACAAGGCCGTTAATGCACCTGGATAGGAGGGAGAAGAGAATCCACCAAGCAGCCAGGTTACACTTCAAAAAGGCTTTTGAATACAATAACAATATACATGCATTAGGTTTGTGACAATTTACATAGAAGTTTACATAATTTATTGAGGGGTTAATGAGGGGTGAGGCCGTACCTGACATTTTCTCGGAGCTGATAAAGCTCAGCCTCGTTCACCAGATCAGTCTTATTTATAATGGTGAGATCTGCAAGGGCTATCTGCCTGAAAGAGAGAAAGACCAACATTAGCACACATGGGTCAAAACAGATATCCTTTTCGAATGTTTGTGTGTCTTGAGTGTGTGCTTTTTATCAAGCGTTTAAAGATTAGAGAACAAAGGAAAAGTACTGTTGTCTTTTAACATATTGTAAGGAAGAGTGAATGAATGAGAGGGAGAGAGCGAGAGTAAACAAGATATAGATCAATGCAATGACGATCTAAGCTGTATCGCTTTTCACACTCTTTATTATGTTGTTCTATACCCTATCCACTAATGTGTCCAGAAGAGAGTTGTGTGTGTGTGTTTGTCTAGGAGTGTAAATCCGCTCTTTGATGTCCTACGTCCATCCCTTCTCTGTTGTTTTACAGTGTGTGGGTGGCATAACACAAGCCATGCTCAAAAGGTGGCACCATTTTGTTCAGTGGGAAAACATAAACAGAGAACAGAGGCAACACAAACAGTCTCAGACACTTGGGAACATTCCAGGATGCCATAGAAACATCCAATAATTTCACTACCACCCAGCTCCAGCAGGTAAGGTGGGGGGCTCAGAAATAGAAACAGTTCTGTAGTTAAACGCTTAAGAGAACCAGTAACCAGTCATATGAGAGATTAAAGAGAAATATGGTCTGCCATTTGGTTACTCATCAAACAAGCTTCAAAAAGAAAGCCTGAAATGAATTACTCAGCTACAAATGACATCACTAGCGTATTACTCAATGCAGAGTTGTGCAAGAATCCAAGAAATATCTTGACATGGTTCCTTAAATACCTCAACAGCGTAAGACTTCTAGAGTAAACTGTTCAAGCTAGCAAAGATCTGAAACCTCTTTAATAAATGGTTAACTGCCACGTTTATCACCAGCAAGCTCTGTGACTAGATTTGCCCTTCCAAGATTAAGGAGGGTCAAAATATTAAAAAAACTAAAGATATGATCACCTTTTACTAAATTAGGAAGAGTAAAAAGTCTGGATTCTGAAATCCCCACCATTACCATGTGTTTGAAAGAATGGTTTTAAGTTACTGTATACATTCTTGTTTTTCAGGATGAAAATACATTCCTTGCATACACATTTTTGTCTTCGTTTTTACAGTAAACCAACAGAAAAAGTTCGAAGTAAAACAGACAACACAGAATATAAATCAAACACAAAGGCAAATCATCAAATAAATAACTATAGTGAGATGTATGGTATTTTTATGATCATTTAATTTTTTAAAGGAAGAAGGTTCTGTAACAGCCATTGAAAAAGTAACGGTCCCTAATAAGACCCTAAATAACAGCCACCATGCTTGAATGTTGGTACGATGATGTAAAACGCTGTTAGCTTTACGGCAAGAGAAATGAGACCCCTGTCTTCGGCTCATCAATCCACAGAACATTATTCCAAAAGGCTTGGAGGTCATCAAGGTGTTTAGAGTATATGTCCCACTTGGACAGAAGTTAATTAGAATTCTCGCAAGGATACCATTTTGCCCAGTGTCTTTCTTATTGTAAAATCATGAACACTGGGCTTATTTGAGGCAAATGAGGCACTTCCTTAGATGCTTATCTGGGCTCATTTGTGATTTCCCATGAGCTGTCTCCACTGTTAGAGAAATTCCAGTATGCTGGCCACTTCAGGGAAGCTCATTACTGTTTCAAGTTTTCCTCATTAAGAGAAAACGGGTCTCAGCTTTTGATAATGTACCCCTTGTTATGACTTTTCAGCCTCCTCCACATCGAAAGAAGTGTTGTATTTGGTAATGTTTAGATTCAACAGGACTGGCAATAATCAAACCTGGTCGTGTCTAATTGGCCCAGATTATCAACTAAATCTGTTTAATTGAGTAACTCAGCATGCAACTGCTTTTTCATAAAGGGCAATGTGGAGTTGGACAGTTATAACTTTTTCCTTCAGTAAAGAAAATAATCGCTGAAAACTATATTTGCACTCAGGTCTTTGCCATACATTTACTTTTGTTTGCATATCAATATCATAGTTAAATGTGAAATATTAATAACAGACGAGGTAGATGTTTTTGCACGGCAAAAAAATACTCTATTACTGGATGAACATCCTGGGAAAAGGTCAACCCTGATAAAGATGGTGTGGGGAGTGCCTACAAACATTTCTGAATTTTTCTTAGGCAAGACCTACACAACAGCACCTCCTCACAGCTCACAAGGGAGGAAAGAGATCCGGCTCAATAAACTGCCACCTCTCAAAACCAGCCAGTTTGCCTGTGTTTTTTCTACTAATATGAAGTACATCAGGTGAAAATTCTACTACATAATATTATTCCTGTTCTGATCAAAGATAAAAGGATATTTACCTTGCAGCTTCATTGATAAGGCCATCTGGTTTCTCTTCGGTCAGATGCTGCAAAATAAAAAAGGACAATGTTAGGTTCAAATGTTGACTGCTTTAAAATGTTTTGCATATGTACACTAATATTAACACAATAACACCTGTTCAAATTACTTAAGAAAGAGACTCATAGAACTAAACATTATGAAGAAGAAAAATGAATCTGCAAATGAGTGTGTTACCACTAAAAAATATTGTCAGTATTAGTAATCAAGTAATCTACCCATTGATGTTTTTAAAGGTCAAACAATGAAAGTGGACTTAACCAAAAAGTAAGAAACCATGCAAAGTTTTTTAATGACACAAAATACTTTTAATATAACGGCAAACTAGAAAGTCTTTAAAAAGACAAAAATACATAAAATTGGTGCTTTAAAACCTGATTCATTGAAAAGATAATTGGAAATTTTTCATTTAATCCAGTAATATCATAATATTGCAATAGGTTGTCTGTACTACTTCAGGCCCCTTCACACTCTTAGGAATTAATTTAGATTAAAAACTCTGGGACATTTCAGCCCTGACAAATGTCCAATCCGTCAAAGAAAAGAAAGTGACAATTCTGAAATGAGAAGGGAATGGTACAAACTTGGTGCTGGAATCCAATCACCAAACTCTGATCACTTCTAAACAGTTTGCTTATTGAAAATATAATCTATTCCAGTTTTTCTCTCAGACTGGAAGGGCATGTATCGGAAAAAAAGGGGAACGTTTTATTGACTTTGTTAAATCTGTAACAACATTGACCACGGGGAGCAGGCCTATGTCATTTTTGAGACCCATCATGACTGTCCGTCGAACGCTGGACACAAGCACTCAGTCTCCATGACAGTAATGAAATAAAATCCAGAAAATGTCCAGGCCAGTCAACCCTGAAGGGATCGGGAAGAGATCAGGTCTCATTTGACCCCCATCCCGCCATGAACACATGCGCATGCACTCACGCACATACACACCTCACTCCTTCTGATGAGCACATCAGGCTTCAGTGTGCGAGGGGCGCAGAGGTGACAGGCCCATTAGAGTGATCTGCACAGATTCCCACAATTCCTGCAGGTTCTATCTGCCCCTCCCTCTCCTCTGCTCCCCAGAGGGTCTGAACAGGCCGAGGTGCCACCAGGACCATAAACGAGGGTGACCTGCTAGGCCTGACACCCTTTAAATGATGCCCTATTATCCAGGTGTCACTATCACTGTCCTTCTCAAACACTGCGGTGAAGGAAGCTAGGTTTGGGGAGGGGTGCAGAAGAACGGCCACTTCACAACTTCAAGACAAAGAGCGGTAATAGGAGTAAAGTAATGCCGATGGGTCATCTTACCAAACTGGCTTAACTCAAAGAGGTGCGTTTCGCCAACAACCTTGTAACAGCATGCCTGTTAATTTGAGCAAGATTTCTCACACTATCAAAAGGCGAGAATCAACACAAGTCTCTAATTATGTTTTCTGATTCCCTCATTATTGTTTATTAGATTAATAATGGTGCACCATGTTTCAAGCTAGATAATTTTTTTTTTATTCTGCAGTGACATTTAAACTACATTTTGTGTTAAAAATGCCAACATTCTGTCTGTCTGATTCACCCTGGCTCACCTAAGTGGCCCTCTTAACAAATTAAGCCTAAAAATGTAAAAAAAAAAAAATAATTAAAAAGGGAAAATAAGGAATCTGCATTAGGGGTGCATCAGTGAACTTGTTGCACAATCATTTACAATAATTGGGTGTTTACAATTAAGCTAGTTATTACATCACTGTGTATGATCATACAGTTACCTCACCTGAGACTTTCCAAAGATATCAATTACATTGTATACCATCTGCACTTTATTTCCCTGTGTTCCCCAAACTAGCAACCTCTGATTCTCACCCAATTACACTGTAATAGGCTTTACATTTCTCAACATACAGTTCTTCTTAATTATCACAACCAAAATCTGGCATGAATAAATCAACATATTTTTACCATAAAGAAAAGAACAATTTTGTAAACAACAGCTTAGCAACTCATTTTGAACCAAACTAGGTGTGTTTTTGTGTGCAATTGTGTTTTCAGTTGGCTAATAATCATGTTATAATGAAAAAGAACATAGAGATTTTATTATGTGCAGGTGAAGCACATACTACAGTGAACTCTGCATTAATACTTAAATTGTATTACTGATACACCATGAAACTGTAATATTTTAGACTAGGTTGTCATACCTTGGACAGGTCAAAATGTGATACATTTATTTGCAATATTCCCAAAATAATAAACATTTCTCAATGTTACTTAACTCACCTCCAATCCATATTTTGCATCAATAACAGTAATAATGCCTGAAACAGAAATGAAAACGATTTATCAGGAGCAACATTTTTCTTATAGTGATAGACAGTAGATTTAATATAATTTAAGAACACTTAAATTAATGTGTGTGACTTTAATGTATATATGTGTACAGATATATCAACAGAAAAAATATTAACAATACTGTGATGGACAATATGAGCAAACTACTATCTTTCTCTCAGTTTTCTAGAGATATTAGACCCTAGAAGCAATCATTTTCAACTTGGTTTGTAACATAAAATTCTTACCGTCTAGATAAAGATCACTGCCAAGTTCAGCATCAACCCAGAACATAGAGGCAACGGCTCCTAATGTTGAGACAGAGAAACCAAAATAATTTAAATATCACTACTGCACTACTGCATATTATGATGGTGTACTGAGATGTCACTGTAGGTAAAAGTAAAATAGGAAAAAAGCAAAATAAAAACCATTTTTGCAACGTGATAGTAGAAGGAAAGACTTGCTCTGTACTTTAAAATGCATTACCGAATTTCACGGGTGGTTTGACTTTTTCAACTACAAGCTCCGTTTTGCTTGTTTTCATGCTATTCAACTTTTCTGGTTTAAGTTATTTTACAGATTCATGTGACAATGTGGGCCTATCTTGTTCACATAATGGACTTTTGTCTGGCTGTCAGGGTAGAATAAGAAAGCACTGTAAATATTTGATAGGTTATTAATGAAAGGAATGTTCTTAAAAGACATTGGATGTATAACCCATTTAAGCTACAAACACACTTTTGGAAAGGGGAGGGGCTTAATTCTCATGAGATCACCACAGATTGACAGGCCTGTCTGAGCCAATGACAAGCCACTGCAATGAGAGAAGACCTGGCCTGAGAACACTCTGTCACTCTGCCACATATGCTAAATTGTTTGCTGAACCTAGCTAGACATTGGTCCCTGTCACCTGTCAATCATCTGCTCAGTCTGTATGGCAGAGGTGCTGCCCTCCATGACTTCCCTATTGATTTATATGTCATCAAATTGCAAACTGTCTGATGGGGTGGGCTTTCCTCTCAGCACACAAGCAGCCTTGGTGCAGTGCAGCTATGAACATTTTTTTCTTAAAAACTTAATAACACAAATTCACAAAAACACAAACATATACAATTTTAGCTGGTTATATATAAAATGTTATATATTATTGTCACGAGGGCACACACACTAAGGAAAAGAAAATAAAGGTATCCCACAATTTCAGCTCCACAATGAGTTTTAGCTATTCTGCATAAGAAACACAGCAAAAATGCAAACTGGGGATAAATATGGTCGTGAAACATGCTGATATCACATATCCAGCAATGAGCTCATTTGTCTCAACACTCCATGAGACAGGTGGCTTTCATACACGTCTCTTGGTCTTTTTGCCTCCTGGCTCTCTCATTGGCTGTTGCTTGAATTGCTTGATTACGTAGCTACCATCTCACAATTTAATATTAATAAACATTTAATACGCATCGAAATCAAACATGCTTGACATCATTGCAATGCCTCCATACACTCTAGATCTAGATTCTGAAAATGTTTGGAAAGAGACTTACAGCTGGGCTAAGATTTGGGAAAGATTAACAACAATCAATCAGTCAGACAACAATCATCCGTTTCTATTTCTAAATGTACTCCAGCTACTTTGGATGATTTCTGAAACACAAATGTGGTTTTAAAAAACAAATGACAATAATAAGGTAAACAAAGTCAATTACCTGGATCTGCCAGTCCAGTTGTTTCAAGGAGAATATAGTCAAACTTTCCTTTCTTTTCCATTAGATTTTCAATTGCTTTCAATCCATTATCCCTGAACACAGAGCCCAAAATGAATATCTGTTAATTATGTATGAAAATGGCGTCTTATGTCAATTTAGAGTACTCTTAGGTAAAATTGTGAGTGAGATTTAGGCGCTTTGTTAGGTGAGATTAGCTGTTGACGGTACACTAAAATAAATGTTCTAAACACAGACCCCCACAAGTCAGTGTATATGCATAATCTAGTCCACCCTTGGTTCAGGTGTGTAGAAAGTTAAAACAGAATAAGCACTAGTGGATGCTAAAGCTATACTAGAGTACTTTTGTGACTCATATGTGTGTACTACTTTATTATGTCCTGGACAAGGGAGTCATACTTTACTGAGCAGCACAGACAGCCATTCCTGAGTTCCAGCCACTCCTCATATAGTTCTCCAGCCTGGCTCACGGCCAGGGATTTCTCCAGGGCACTACCTACATGCCAAAACCACATACACAAGTCAGGAATCTGTTGGTTGTTTTTTTTTAATGATTATATGATCACACTCAATACATTAATAACACACAATAAGTATTTTAAAGATCTCAGCACTATAGTCTACAAGAACAGGCCTTGTAGTGTCACACTGTGATGTGAAAAATGAGAACTCTGCTGCCCTCTTGTGGACAAAAATAAGTCAAATGTATAATTTATTTTCTGATCCTTGAAAGATGATTTTTTTAAAAAGATGATAGCTGTAGGGTACATAGGTCCAAGTCTATGTGTAACTGGTTCAACAGACATGATATAAGACTAGGACACTTTGACTAAAGATTAAAATCACCAGACCATAATGCACTTACGCACTGTACCCTGCAATTTCCCCCACAATGTCCAAATGCACTACTTGTTAATAGTTCTGTTAGATAACTTGCCTTCACCAAATTCATTGAGGATGACAGCTATCCTTTTGTTATGCTGCTCTGTCAGTATGTAGTTCAAAAGCGTTGTCTTCCCTGCACCTGTAGTGAACACATTTAAATATCAGTGTAGTATTAAACAAAAGCATTTAAATTATAAACTCAGGTTGAAGCAAATATTTTCAGTTTTAAAAATTCTTTGCAACAAAACAAATACTGTACATTACAAGAACTACCTGGTGAAACTGTTCTAGTCATCACTTGGGTGTGGTCATCACTGACCTGAGCATTGAAAAGTCTGAATGGTATTGGGCAGCTGGTGGCCTAGTGGTTAGGGAGTTACCCCTGCAATTGTGGGTTGGAATCACAGGACTGCTTGTGGCACCACTGAGGTACCCTTGAGCAAGGTACCAGCCCCACACACTGCTCCCCAGGCACTTTGTGAACGGGTTAAATCCAGAGAAAGAATTTCACATTGTTCACACTGTGCGGTGTGCTGTGCTTAAAGGGTAAAGGGTGCATTTGCCTGAGCAACTTACAATCATTAGTTACGGGGACAGTTCACACTGGAGCAAGTGAGGGTTAAATTGCTCAAGCAATAAGTGGCAGAAAGTGGGGGGTTGAACCTGCGATGTTGTGGTCAACAGGTTCACATGCTAGTGTTTTACCCACTAGGCTACTACCGCCCAAACGTGTTACTATAGGGGCCACTTTACCTTACTTTACTTTAAAAACCATACCTATCTCAACTGCAGACTTGGAGGCTTATAAAAAGTCCAATCTCTATGGACAGCACTGTGAAGTCTGACATGATCAGGTAAAACCTGACTTGAAAATGTCACTTATAGCCTCTAAGTATGCAGAAGCAATAACTAGTCTGTTCCAGTCTCATGCACCACTCAATCTAAATTTCCATTATTAATGGGGTTTACAGTTGTGGGAAGAATACTGTCAAATACTGTTAAGAATTACAAACTGATTAACTGACCCAGGTATCCTGTGATGATGGTCACAGGTATTTGGGTTACAGATGCTGTGGGCTTTTCCTCAATAGGAACCAACTCGGGACAATCATCCTCTTCATCCATCAGGACCTATGAAAAAAAAAATTGACTGGCTGCACAGAGCCCTGACCACAACCCAATTGAACACCTTTGGAAAGAGCCAGGCCTTCTTGTCCAACATGCTGCACAGAAAGAATGGGCACAAATTCCCAAAGAAACTCTCCAAAATCTTGTGAAAAGCCCTCCAACAAGAGTGGAAGCTGTCTATCTATATTAAAGTCTATGTATTTGAATGCAGTGTCATTAATGTCCCTGTTTTTGTAATTGCCAGGCGTCCCAATACGTTTGTCCGTATGCTGTATAAAGACCGCAGGTGTCATCACACCATGAGTTTGAATTGACTTTTTACTTTATTGTAGTGTACGGACATACTGATGGTTAGAAACCGAATGTTTTTGCATTACAGAGAATATTTTGTTCGTGAACAAAGTTGTCCCAATACTTTTGTCCATTTAGTGTATGTATTTCACCACACCGTCAAGCTAACCGGCCAGCTCACTCGTCACGATTGCTCTTAAGAACTCAAACATGACCACTAAAGCGCGCATGTACATCATGCTTCACATAAAACACGAAAAACAGTAACTTACGTGTTATTCTTTATTATTTAACTCGACTTTTAACAGGTTATTTAAACAAATACTGATCATCCAGCTGGTGTAACGCACATTAATGTTCTACTTGTACACGAGCTTCTTCTGACAGTTCCTACGTTCACCAGAGCAAAACTACTGTAACATCTCTTGTATTATTTTGTGAAATCCATCTTATCAAAGATAAAAGCAGTTGTATTAATCCCCCAAGGGAATGGTTATGTAACGGTTATGTAACGTTTTGGAAAGATCTGTTGGTATATGCAACATTCCAATATTTTTTGTGCATTTATAAATATTATAATAAAGAAAATAAAATAAATATGAACACGTCTATGTACAACAGTATATGTATCAAAGTGTACATGGAAAGAAAAAACATTGAGTGTACAATTTAATTTCAGCTTGTTTCTGAGATATTCCACGAATCAAAACAATGCTATATATATAATAAAAAAGATTATTTCAATTTGCTACGTTGTAATTTATTTCCAGGAGCCAGACAAAAGATGTGAAGTTGGACTTCAGATATAATCCATATTAGCCGCATTTCTTTTCTGATCCTTGGTCACACGTCCTCTTGCCCAAATAACAGCACCAGTGCTTTCAAGGGAAGATTTGCACCAGTTTCTTGACATTCCTGATATTCCTGATACCTCTGTGAACAATTCAGCTAGTCTGTGTGCCTATTTCTGCATTTCAACCTGCTGTTCAAATTGAAATAATGTCTTTTAATGGTTAGTCAAAGTGTCCAGGTGTTCTGTCGAGTCTGTTGAACCAGTTATACACAGATTTGAAACTATGTAGCCTACAGCTCATCAAACTAAAATAGGATTTTCTGTTAAGTCTCTGTCTGACGCGACTGGTACGGACATTAAGGGGATATGAGATAATTTTTTTTTTTTTTTTAAATAGGACAAATAATAATGTACTGTATTTTAAATTATTTTGTCCAGTACTGCGTTGTCCACAAGAGGGCAGCAAAGTCTTAAATTGTCACATTAGTGTTTGAGGAAGATGTTCTTGTAGACAACAGTGCTGAGATTTTTGCATTACTTAATATGATTGTAGATTATTCATGTATTGAGGTTAATTCATCTAAGTAAAAGGTTCCTGACTTGTTTGTATTGATTGTGTGTAGGTAGTAACCAGACTGGAGAACTGTATGAGGAGTGGCCAGAACTCAGGTATGGCTGTCTGTGCTGATCAGGTATGGCTGTCTCTGCTGCTCAGTAAAAAACATACATTTTAAAATTTCTGCACAACTGAACCAACTACATAAAAAATGGGGAAGAAAAACAGCATTAATATGTGTATGTGCGGGTGGGCTATAAAGAATATAGGTCTGTGTTTAGCTTAAACGACATCTTAATGTAGTAGAGCAGCAAAAGCAGCAACAAAGGAAAGGATCTCTAAGAGAAAATGTTAAAGTGAGCTCTAGCAATACAAACATTCCTCTGTAATGCAAAAAAATGGTTTCTAACCATCAGTATGTCCGTGCATTACAAAAAAGTCATAAGTCAATTAAAACTAACTACTATACTTAATGTTCACTGTGTGATGAGAACTGCATTCTTTGTACACCATTTGCCAAAATATTGCTTGCCACAAGATTCTGGAGAGTTTCTCTGGGAATATGTGCCCATTCATTCTCTAGAGCCAGGTTTCTCAACCACTGATGGGCTGCGAAGGCTTTTGACTGGGCCGTGAATGTAAAATCGAGACAGGCCATTGGTCTGTAATTGGTTGTTTCAAATCATTTAATGTGGCCAAGTGAGCCTTGGCAACATGCTGTGATAGATAGATGGGCCTTAATGTTGAAAAGTTTGAGAACCATTACTTTAGAGCATTTATGAGGTCTGGCACTGATGTTGGACAAGAAGGCCTGGCTCGCAATCTCCATTCCAGTTAATTCCAAAAGTGTTGAATGCAGCTGAGGTCAGGGCTGTGTGGTCAGCTAAGTTTTTCCACACCAAAAGCATCCAACCATGTCTTTATGGTCATTGCTATGTGCACTGGAGCACAGTCATGTCAGAATGGAAAAGTGCCTTAAGATATGAACAAGCTCCACTGAGGTCAAGGTCTTATGTCATTGGCCTAAAACTTTTTTAATAGGCTAAGCTGGGAATTACTCTTACTCTTACCTCCTGTGCCAAACTAATTAAAGACAAATTAGTTCACAGTCCTCCTTTTTACTAATGATTTGTCCAGCTGTCTTTAATGAGTGTTATCATTGTCTGCATTGTATGATTGGTGTGTTTAAAGCCTGGCTGACCTTGAGACTCTACTACATGGAATATCTAACACCATTGGCTGGAGGGTGTTTGTGTAAAGCTCGAGGTAATAGAGTAGTATCTGAGCTCACCTTACTTGATTTGTTTGTACAAGAGGGCTGCTAGTCTAAGTACGCATTTGTAGAAGTGTCACTGGAGTGAAGGACCTTCATGGGAACGGACACTTCCTAACTTTTGTTTTATGTTCGAAGTTACTGGACTTGAAGCTTGAGTTTAAATTTAATGTCACATATTGCACTGAATTCGTGCTGCCACTGCTGTGTCTCTCATCCTCAGCTGCCATGAAGCTAGAGGCAAATATCCTAGCCACTAGGCCACTACCACCACCACAGTAGCCTTGAGGGAAAACACTTGTCTGTGAACCAGATGACCACTGTGTCATCAGGACACCAATAGGTGGAATAGTGTTTGGGAAAATCATGCTCCATTACTGCAAAAGATTTAGACTATGTGACCTATTGATGCCTTTCTAGTGGCTCGTCGTGTTTAAAATTTTTCTTGTGTAAATCGCTTTGTGAATCACACTTTGTGTGAAAATGCTATAGGACATTATTGCAAGAGTGAGATTACAAAATCTTTATTATAAAACAGCACAATATAAATGAGAGAAAAATGTAATTATTATAAAAATGATTAGTGTTAACAGCATTTACAGTGAATTACCATTACTGTAATACTATTAATGTATTGTCACCCCAAAATGCATTTTGTCACATTTTACAATTGTTAATGCTTTTTTCATACTGCGTCAGCAGAAAATTATATCATTCAGAAGCAAAGTTTCAGTAACCACAAATATTTGTTCTGTATAGTTCACAATCGTTAGATGTCAGCACGTAGATCTGCTCTGACGCCGGCCCTGTTCTTGCAGGAATGTTCCCCTGTGTCTCCAGCCTGTTAATGGAAATCCACCTCCATGCAAAGAAGCATCTTATTATTTTAGGCTGGTGATTTGCATAACAAGATGGACTTGTGTTAATATGAGCAAGGAAGCAGTATTTTTGCACCCTGCAGGTCTGTGAGCTTGTTTTACACTGTCTCCTGCGATCACCAGTGAGATTTGCCAGCACAAATAAACTCCTCTTTAGAACGACAGTCTTAAACCTGCTGTAGTCCACTTGAAGGCTGCATTACTTCCTGTTCATTGTTTTCTTCTCTAGAAAAACGAATGCAATTTCAAATATTTCAGCTGTCTTGCATTCACGTTTCATTCATAAGAAAGCAGACAGATTCTCTCTTATGGCAGATTTGATGACAACTGAGGTTCTGTTTCTTCTATTGGATTCTGTAAGAAAACACAATCAACAGCAGACAGAGAGGTATTACTCTTACGCATTCATTTTTAAGCATATTCTAAGCATTAAACACGCATCAGTAATGTGGCCAGATCAGTTATGTGTAACTCACAGCACTGAATGTTTCAGTGATCTCTTTAATTTAGTGAACTTAATTAACTCCTCCATTAACCATTATGCTACTCATATGCAAAAGCCAAGGTGTTAAGGGTAAGAAACTCTAAAATCTGCAGAAATATGACCTTCCAAGGAACCTACAAATAGGGAGATTTCAGCTATCCAGAAAGCTTACAGCTGTCCACACAGTGAGACTTGCCTTTAATAAACTATTGTACATAATTTTTGATCAATGCAGATTGTCAATATACAATAATAAAAAGTCATCAACGTGCATCATTCAACTGTGCTGTATTATCATGTCATTTTGTCTTGCATTACTTTTGATTGGTTAATAGATATAAAGCAGCAGTTAAATTGTGAAATGGTCAGTGTAAATTTCAGACAGTTTCAGACCATCTTTGAAGCTCTTTACAAACTGATAAAGGACCAAGTGTTAATAAATGATAAAAATGTTTGTGTTAAGAAAACAATTATAATACTAACAACACTACTAATCATAAGAAATCAGATAATTTTTTTCAACAAAAATTCTTTATAGCACTCGCTTTTGACAAAAAGATAAATTTTGAGTAAATCATCCCTTACTGTTAATGTGTCTGTGTGATTACCTGCAAAGCAAAAAAAAAGGTTAGTTGTGTTTAAGGTTTCTGTAAAACATGCACTTACTGCAGTACAGTTCTTATCATACAGTATTCAGACTAAATTCAAAGTCTGAGCACACAGATGTTTATGCACAAACTATACCACACCCTACCTAACCACAGCTGCATTGCCTGAGAAAGATCTTTAAGGGCAGGTGGAGAACTGTACTTACTTAAAATTACATGTTTGTGCTCCAAGAAAAAGACAAGTTTACACACATAAAGCTCCTTTTACAACCTTTCAGAATTTTAGCTGGTCAGTGCTACACTAGAAAATCACACTGTGGTACAATGTGAACCCACACATTTTATTTTACATCCCCCCTTCAACTGTTTTAATCAAAGATGATCTTTGAAATGCCCACCATTATGCTTTTCTGATGCCACAGGATTTGTTTCATGTTTCACATACAAAATTGCTATGCATAAAAAGCATGAAACTAGCATGAAACATAATACTCCGACTATGAAACCATGTCTTTCCCTTGATGTTAGTTTGCACTGAACATCCTCCACAGAAGTGCCTTCTTTACTCTCCATCTCATTCTTGACTGCACAGCTTTAAAAAAAAGATTGAAGACTGTTTACAAAATGTAAAATACAGTGAAAAGACATTTATATGAAACAAAAGAAGGGAATATTAAAAAAAAACCTTTTAACTTACTCAGTCCATTTGGTGCAGTTTACACCCAGTGGAGAGTAAAATCCTGGTGGACAGGCCTCACACACAGTATCTGAACTTTTGGTCCCTGTAAATAAACACAAATACTAAAGCAAAGGAGCGTAATAAGCATAAATGCTTATTTACCAACATAAAAGCAACTTTTTAATTCATATTCTCGTACTCAAAGCAACAAGTATTTGTTTTTGTTATTATTCATCAGTTAATTAATGCATTTCACCTGAACTGGTTATGTTCTGGAAACTACTGAATTATGCTTGAGAAACTTCTGGTGTGCTTTGGCTGAGAATACAATGTTAATGAGTTGGGAATCTAATGAAACTTTAGAACCCACCTGGAGTTTTTATTTTTTGTCCTGGTTCACACTGTATGTGCTTTACTGCAAAAGTGCATTCACTGCGTATGTAATCTTTACAGTAATATCCACTCAGGACTTCACAGACAGTATCACTCACCGTGGTACATGGACGTAAAACATAAAGGCCTTGTGCTATAAAGTTACATCAGAAAACATTCATATTAAAACACATACATGTGCACATTCAGAATGTTAGGAGAGACAAAAATGAAGGATGCATACTCTCATCACAGGTTTTACACACAAAACAATTTTTAAGGCCATTGGGTTCACTCATGAATGTTCCTCTGACGCAAGGTCTGCATGTGGTACTGGAATCACCAGAGCAGTCTCTGAGAACCACTGTCCCTGAAAAACACAGACATTTACAGACAAAAGTTGCATGTAATCAGTAGTAAAGTAAGGTTACACTGAAAAAGGCTCACTAACTTTTCATAAATAGTTCTGCCTCATGACATTCTACCTGAGATATGTGCATGAGGTAAGCTAAACAGCAACACCAAAAACAGGTCTACAGAAGTCTATATAAACTTTTATTAATATTTATTTTAGTAAAAATATCCAATGTTACAAGGCACTGACGTGTAAATATGAGTGGCTTAGAATGACTTGAAATATACATAAATATTTATAAACTGCTTATTACATCGTGAAAAGTGTTACCATCCTACAACTAGTGAGTTAATTCAGTCAGTGAAATCTCACATGTCATACCTGTATAACACATGGGGCAGCACTCTCCAGCTCTTGATTCATATTCACTTTGTCTACATCTGAGAGCAGCACAAACACCTGCATTGACACAAACAGACTGGTTTACAAAGCATGCGGCTATGGAACTCCGAAGTGTTCAAACGTATTATGAAATATATTGCATTATGTTATATAAATTTACTTGTTATTGTGAAATATGATTTCATATTTTAATTTTTCAGTCAGTATTTATTTCATAATGCCGTATTTCATAATTTCACGATACAGCCATAAAATTCTGAAATACGGCTATGAAATGATGAAAAATGGCATTATGAAATAAATACTGACTGAAAAATAAAAATATGAAATCATATTTCACAATAATAAGTACATTTATATAACATAATGCAATATATTTCATAATAATTAGCTGTATTTCACAATATCATTCACATATATTTCATAATACTTTTGAACACTTTGGAGTTCCATATGCGGCCTCCTAGCTTATTTTCATATCAGGCACATTTACTAACTACACACAAGGCCAGTGCATATTTTTTCCTTTTCTGAAATTCAAGAAATTTAGAAAAATGGTAAGTGAATCAATGTCATGGCAAAATCTCGACTACAGATTTTGGCCAAGGCCCTGTACTTCCAGTGAAGGGTGATCTTGATGCTTTGGCATATCAAGACATTTTGGACAATGACATGCTTTTAATTTTGTGAACACAGCTTGGGAAGCCCCTATTCCAGCATGAATATGCCCGAGTGCCCAATGCAAGGTCCATAAAGACATGGCTGGATGTCTTTTTTGGTGTGGAAACACTTGACTGACCTGCACAGAGCAGGGTGGTAGTTGTCTGGTAGGTAAAACACTTTCCTGTGAACCTGATGACCACATAGTAGCAGATTTATACCCCCACTTTCTATCGATGTGTCTTTGAGCAAGACACTAAACCATCAGTTGCTGCTGGGGGATGTTACCTGTAACATCAGATGTGGATAAGAGCCCCTTTTACCCTTAGTCTTTTGGGATGTACTGGAACTGAAACTGCGAGTAAGGTCTGACCTCATAAATGCTCTGCAGGATGAATGGGCACAAATTCCCACAGAAACACTCCAAAGCCTTCTAAGAAGTGTGGAAGCTGTTATAGCTGCAAAGGGAAGTGTCCCAATACTTTTGCCCATATCGTGTCTATCAAATTTATCTCAGGGTTTTAACCGACTCAACCGTCTATATGAATAATTGTATCATGTAGTCCCTATTTAATACTTTATTTATTTATGTAATTCAGTGCTTATTTGTATTTATATTAAAAGGAAACACCTTCCAAACGTACAGCAGCAATCCCCAGCATCATATTTGCACAGCGCTACAGGACAGTTTCAGAGGCCTGTGTGGTGTGGTGGGGACTTTTTCACTGGCTGAAATAGGATTGGTTCGATGCCACAAAATATAAACAAGTGTGTGTGGCCAGAACTGTGGTTACAGGAGTCAGTCAAGGATGAACCACAGAGTGGCTCCTAAAGTGACACCTCTTACACAGAGTCTCCAAAACAAACACATCACTAAAGATCAGTAAGTTTCTAAACGTATTGATTTACATTACGAGAAGAAGTGAAACTTGAAGAGAAGTGAGATTTCAAATGAAAAAATTATTCTGCCCTACAAAGCAAAAGTGCAGTAATTACATATTTGGTCAAAATTGACCAAATGGCATTTAGGACATCATCTTTGTATTGTGAGAAAATATCCTGGTTCAAAGTTGTCCCGTTTCAGAGAAATGGTGGTTTTGCTGGCCCGTTTAGCAATACTCACATCTGCATGTCTTGTGATTTTTACACTAAAGAGTTTACTTTTAATATACTCGTATAAGGCAGGTCTCTCAACACATCACACACTCTGCTTACCAAATATGAAAACACTTAGATGCAGGAACGCGCTTCTCATTATTTTTCCAAAAATGGCGGACATAAAAACTTTTTAACGAAAAGTTAATGAAGGGTTGTTGCTTCCTGCTGGTGTTGTTTCTCGTCCATTTTCTTCAGCCAAAATGGAAAACGTCCATTCAAATATCCTACTTTTCTAGGCATACTGCATTCCACCGACCGACGAAAGTGTGGATTATCAGATAAATCATGCAGATTAATCGGGAAAATTTATTTTTAAAACATTTTACCAAGTAGTACACTAAAATGAAACTGCGCACCAAAATGGCAGCGCCCCTCCCAGACGCTCACTAGCGCCCTGGAGGATAAACAAACCACAAAGCCCGCAACTACATGCTGAAACAAGTCCGCGTCCTCTTTAACCGACAGACTTCATCTTCCATCTTTCAAGCATACATTTAATCGTTGCATTTGCTTTGACATTTGCACATCAGTTGTGCTATTCCAGAAGGGTGTGGATTAGTGACTCATAGACTCAACTAAAGACAGGATGGGTCACAGGTGCAATGCCACACCACTGTTTCTCTACACCAGTGAGGCTCAACCCACACTGGGCGGATCAATCCAAATATGGATATATTAATATATGGATAATATCGATATCAAAGTTGGTATTGACACCAGCTGGTATCGATACCAGTGTCATAAGATCGATACTTTAGTGCTGGTACTTTCAAGTGCCACTCCAGTCACAGCACGGAGCACACTCTGCTCTTCCTCCCCCTCCTGGGTTTTGACGTTGTACTATCACGTGACTTAAGAGCGCCATGTCTCACACACACACAAACACACACACACACACACACACACACACACACACACACACACACACACACACACACACACACA
>JBBPCW010000014.1:11562867-11594046 GCA_037974425.1 Phenacogrammus interruptus | reverse complement strand
TGCTCTGACTGCAGTATCTTAGTTAAATAGTTGACATGGATTTAAGCTGTTTTTCAGGTAAGAAACAGTTGTGGACTCCTTAAGCACTGATGTACGTCGCTCTGGATAAGAGCGTCAGCTAAATGCCGTAAATGTAAATGTAAATGTAATTTCCTAAATGGTTTATATTCATGGCTAGTTTTATGAGGCTTTATGAAACTTCTGTTCAACAGAAAACATTTTCTCACATGTTGTGCAAGTGAGATGCAGCTGCTGCTGCAGCTACCACATCCTGTTTTTTAGCTCTTGAAGCATAAAAAACGGATCTAGTATACATCTGTCGTTTTGAAGCAAATTATGCACATAGAGCTGTCTTTGACTTTTAGAAGACCTACTGAATAATATTCTATCACAGGAGAGGGACAGAATATCAATTGTTGCCATAAACTCAAAACATTCACATAACAGCCTCCTACTGAATTCTGAATGAACTGTGAGACAAACCAAATACTGGCACATAAAAAAGAATTAAATCTAAAATTTACTTTTAGAAAATATGTTGTTTCATAGATTCTCATAGATACGTACTGAACATCCAGTGAATTCAAATGAATCACACAAAAGTAATTTGAGTAATTAGATGGACCTTTTTAAGTATTATGCTTTCATCCATTCAGTGTAATACAGTTATGTCAAACGTGTTAAAGTAAAAGAAACAAAGTTGTCTCAACACCTGTAGAAACA
Source organism: Phenacogrammus interruptus (assembly GCA_037974425.1). Taxonomy (NCBI): domain Eukaryota; kingdom Metazoa; phylum Chordata; class Actinopteri; order Characiformes; family Alestidae; genus Phenacogrammus; species Phenacogrammus interruptus. Next base: position 11,593,323 of record JBBPCW010000014.1, on the reverse strand, counting down.
TTTCAGTGAAAATATATGAAGCATTTGGTTCATAGTATACTGGGCAACAGCAAAAGCAAATCAGAAAGTTTCTATTTCTCATCTAGTTTTGCAATCCAGATGGTGAACCCACACACTTTTTTCTTTAATAAGACATCAATAAGAGGAAACAGCACATAGAAACTTCTGCTGCATTTGTTGAATTATTGAATAACTTTGAAATGCCAAAAAGACCCTAGATAAAATTGACATGAATGCTTCATATATCAGCTCACTGACACAGGGAAGTAAATTACTAAACTAAAAAATATAAAACTAGAAAAACCTAATGGCCTGGACTCAAAATTTCACTTGCAAGGACATTTATTTTTAGCTTTATACTCACTTATTTCTTAAAGGGAGAGGCATCAGAACAAGCCTTTAAACACAGAGGAACTGCATGATGATCAAAGCAAACTGATAAATCCAAAAAAAGTGCAGATTTCAGGCCAGTTACATAAAAGTATTTCCTTCAATTCCAAGGTGACACATTCCAAAAGATGCAAAACTATAGCTCACCAGACAACAAAGTGAAAGGAACTATTAAAATTAAACAGTTAAAACAGCAACTTAGTTTGCATCTCTTGGTGAGGTTGGCGTTGAGTGCCTTGTTGCGATTTATGTTTCCTTTTCACACTCTCTGTAGCTTTCTGCAAGGATTGGCTGATCACCAGGCAAATGATTGACTGATCTTCTAGGCTTAAAATATCTGATCTCAACAGAAAAGAAAGGTTACATGTGAAGCTTTGGCTTTGAAAACTACTTGGTACATGTGTGAACATTTCACCATGTTGTTTCTGTCAGGTTGGGTTGGGTCAGTTATTTTTGTGTAGAAATTTCCCATTACTAATTCAGTTATGTAGTTCCATTCTCCTCTATGTATAATTGAATGATTTTCTTTATCATGTATTCACATTGTGCAGCTCGTACATAACATTATTAATTTACTATATTTTTGTAGTTACATCAGAGTAGATAGACAGGGTTTTGTTTGGTATAAAGATACTAACATCTTAATTAGGTTTATTCTGTTCTTTTAACCTCTAAGTGTAAATTTCACTCTTCTGTTTTTTCATATACACATTTGTGACACTTTGTAGATAACCATTCGGCTATGTCACTCACACTGGTTGCTGTTTTTACTGACCCTGACCTGTGTCTAGTTGCTGTTTCATTAATCTATCCTGGGACATAACAGCCGCCCAGCATTGCAGATGCACACCCTTTGCATTTATGCTAAATAATTTTATTTATTCCTTTTTACAGTGTCATTAGCAATAAATGTATCTGGTAACTGTTATTTATCAGACAAGATCACCTTAAAGCTTCTAACAGTACTGACATAAAGCTCTACTAATCATGCAACATTCTGCTACCCCTTCTGTGCATGTTCCTCCATATAAAGCTGCATCCGCTGCAACAAGTTGCATCACACTATAAAATTACTGTAAATCACGTAATGGTCAATTTGACATTTTAAAGCTATTTAATTTTACCTCTACATAAACACAGGCTGCCTTGACATCACTATATTACATTGTTACATTTCCTCTTGCATAAAATATCCATAATATCAACCCACACATCATTAACACTTTTAATAAAGAAGCAGCTATGGTTGGAAAACGAGAACGTTTATCAGCGCATGTAGAATCATGATTTTGTTCCCTGTGCAGTTGTTATCCGTCCCATAGATTCACACCTGCGAAAAGTATTAAGAGTGCAAAATTGTGTTTAGATTCTTGCATAGTTTTTGCAGTATCTGCAATAGCTGTGCTTATAAAGACACAAAGGTGCATGCAGGAATGTTAGGAACATGGTTAGATCTATTAATTGCAAGATGGCCACGATATGATGTCACACAGTTATAAAGCAACAAACACTGAACTAGAACACAAAGGCCATCTGAATATAAAAAATGCACCACATGCAGTCACCGTATCTGTAACATCACTGTAATGAAATCAGGCTGAGTAGACTGACCAGTTTGGTTGATGTATTGTCCAGGGGTGCAGGTGGAGTGCTTTCTGGCTTTTCTGCCGTTCTTGCTGTGGATTTCTATGCAAAAATATCCCAACAGAGCCTCACACAGTGTGTCAGCAGAGGAACTACATTCTTTCTTTGTTCTTAAGCCACTGGCTGAGGAGGGAGGAGGTTACACAATAGACAGTACATAACAGGAACTTGTATGCAAGCAGCTACATGTACGCAAACAGCTATTTTGAAGGGGAAGAGTCATACTGGACTATTTCAGTGTTAGAAGTACCTGCATCCTAACAGACACTAAAAACTAAAAGTGTTGTTCCTAGACTCTGGCAAGCACAGTGGCCATTCTGTCATATGTGAACACACCACAGTACACAGTATGAACAGAACAGAATTCTTTCTCTACTTTAAACTCTTTCACCAAGTGAAGCAGTGGGCAGACAGGAACACAGCGCCCGGGGAGCAGTGTGTGGAGACTGGACCTTCCTCAAGGGTACCTCAGAGGTCCTTAGCAGTCTTTGAAAGTGAACCTATGAATTCCTGATCATAGTCATTACATTATATGATGATACTATTTCAGAAGAAGTTATTCAAATGCTAAGGCATTCTGACTGTGGAAGTGATTTATATTAATGTTTAAAATTTCACATATACACACACCTACATATGTACAAAGTAGAGTTGCCAGCTGTCTGGTTTTGAGCTTTGTTTCATGGTTACACAATGACACGCAGTCAGATACTTCACTGTTCTTAGTGTTGAGCATATATTCGAAACAAAATTAACTCCTATAGCATATGCCTACTGTATTTGTTTGAGTCGTTTAAAAAGTTTGTCTTATCTAGGGTCTAGTTAAAACTATTCCTCCTGATACCTTAGGCATAGATAGAAGTAGATAATTTTTCTAGAATTGTTATAATTTTACTTTTAAGTCAAAGAAGTCAGTCACAGTTCAGGTATGATGCTGCATTCTGTGAATGGTTCTGGTGAGAGGGACTGATAGTTCTGTATGTTTATTTTAAATATAATTATACACAATTAAAGTATTAAAGGTAAGAAAATAATTTTGCACACTTAAGAATCATTTAATAGCATATAACATATGATTAATGCTCAATGCTAAAGTCACCTAATAATAAGTATAAAGTACTTATGTAATGGGTCAGCCGGTAAAAGAGTGTGTTCCCCACATTCCCAAACTTGAAATGAAACCTACTCCAATTATTAAAACTGTTCAAAATATTAATATTTGAAAAATATCAAAGAATTTGCTTGTGTGTTGACCATCACACACACTGCAGTGAAAGCATTTTGTCAGCCCATTAGAAACAGCCATGTAGGTCAACTGAATACATGCCACACAAGTTGTGCTTGAATCTCCTTTGCAGTGTCTGTACACACGGTGCCCTGAAAAAAAAAACACCAATCAAACATCAATGTTTTAGTAATTTGCTATTATTGTTATATTTATATAAAAAAAAACCCTAATGACTTGTCTTACCAGCAGAGCACATTGGGCAGCACTGTCCATTAATTTCATACTCAGCATTACCACATGCCCTGCAGAGCATCATGGTACTGAGTTTCAGTAGTGCTGACCATGTGATGATGAATGGATTATATATTCGCATGACAGGCACCATTTGCAGGAGAGACACAGTTTTCTAAACTGTTTACTAAACAGTTACTGAAAGAGAGAAAAAGGAAATTTGATAACAGGTGTGTACAGTGCCTTGCAAAAAGTAATAAACAATAACAATAAAGTGGCATTTGGCATGTAAATGTAATTTATTGGGGTTTTATTGGATGAAAGACCTATACAAAGTATTGCAAAGTGTGAAGTAGAAAGAAAAATAATGCATTTGTATTCAGCCCCCCTTACTCTGATACACCAACTGCAGTTATTTTCCATTACAGATTAATGTAATTTGGTAATATTTATAATGGCTCAAGGCCATTGTCAAATTGAGCAGTAATGATTTTTCAAGTAAATGTTACACTCCCATGAAAATAATAGGAGTAAGGTAAAAAAGAAAAGAAAAAAAGCCCTGGAGGTTTTATTACTGTTTTGCAGTAAAAGACTAGACATTGAGGCGTTATGTGCTACATTGAAGAGTTGAGAGGAATTAACCTCTTTTTTTCAAATGTGTTTCCCCTGACTGCTAGCGGACATTTTGTACTTATACAGCTTTTTAAGCTCATTATTATCACGTTTGCAATGTGCCTGCACCATCTGTTAATGCTAGAGCTGCCATTACAGATTTTAAATGTGCAATTTAGCCATGTTAGCACAAAGACACACTTAAAACAGCACATTGTGGAGGGAAGACCTATGGCAGGTCCAGTAACTGGTTGGAAAAATATGTTCTCTGCGAAATCATCCTTTAGGGCTCATGTGTACAAAAACATGTCCTAAGATTATTCTGTTGATAGCACAAGGGTCTGAGGAAATAATTTCTCAAGATTTTACTGTCATTGCATGTGAAGATGCCTCCCAGTGTTCAAATTATGCAACAACAAACTAATGCATTGAATTTCTACAGAATTTCTGAAGACCTAAAATTGAAAGGGCAATACGTTCTTCGAGCTTCAGCAGCACATATGATTGTTAAAGAGATGCAAAATGTACTTAAGTTGGGACAGGAATATGCTTTAAGTAAAGCTTGCTGCCTGTATTAATTGCTCACCCAAGAAGTGCAAACCCCATAAATGTATGTATGGCAGTCAAATCTCCAGCTTATAGATATTGTTGATACGATTTATGCACAGATTTAATTGTCACATGTAGCCTATCTAGACATTATAATCCAAAAATAGTTGGAGTCAAGAAAGTGTTTGTTTCCTGAGAGACCACTCAAACCAAAGTGCCATTTCTTGCGGCCCTGTCCAACACTAATTTTGAAGTCTGGCCCCTTGATTAAATGATGGATTATGCTTTTTGAAACTAGACACAGCTACTTCAAGAGATATGCCAGACATCTGCCTAATGTTATCTGAAAGAATTAGATGTACCTTTCTGTCGGGCCAGCATGCACAGTAACCTTTACAGTGATGCAATTAAATATGTAGTGAGAGGGTTTAGTTTTTCTGTGGAAACAATACTGTTGTTCCACAGAAATACAGTACAACACTGCACTGTACAAAAAAAACATGTCCATGGAATATGGAGAACTTCTCATTATTTTAATTTAAAATGATGGACGTACAAGCCGGTGACTGTTCAGTGACAAAAAGGGGTAGAAGGTTGCAATGTCTTAGCGATTTTGGTGATTTTCATTTTTTACCATCTAGGTCACTGCATTGGAGACATTGTGTAAATCCTCACACTATACACTGTATTTATGTATCGTGTTACTTGCCTAATTGTCTAATTATTTTGTCTTCTTTTACAGTTTTGTGCAAAATAATAGCAGTCAGACATCACAAGCCTGATCAAACACTGTTTTTGGTAGAAATTATATTTCTACATGGCAAATAATTTACTAGTAGGTGTAATAGAGTAATAGAAAACCAAAGTCATGCTGCTGATTCTTTGTAACTGCATCATTAATTGAAAGGGGCATGTTCAAAATAATAGCAGTGTGGAGTTCAATTAGTGAGGTTGTTCATTATTTGAAAATACTGGTGTCAATTACTGCCCTTATTTGAGCAAGGAAGGCAGCATATATTTTACTTGATGGTAATAGTGCATTTCTCTCTGAAAATCTGAGGAAAATGGGTCGTTCCAGACATTGTTCAGAAGAACAGCGTCCCTTGACTAAAAGTTGATTGGAGTGCCGAAAATGATAGGCTGCTCAGTTAAAACGATCGGAAATGCTTTAAAATGACAAACAAAAACCTGAAAGACACGGAAGAATACAAAAAACTACCATTCAAATGGATTGGAGAATAGCTTAAATGGCAAAGACTCCGCCAATGAACAGCTACCGGAACCTCAAAAAAGGTCTAAAGTTACCTGTGAGTACTGTTACAGTTAGAAGACGCCTATGTGAAGCCAAGCTATTGGCATGGAGCCCCACAAAGTCTCACTGCTGAAAAAAGACGTGCTGAAGAGGTTACGTTTTGCCAAAGAACACATTGACTGGCCTAAATAGAAAAGGCGCTACTTTTTGTGGACTGATGAAAGCAAGATTGTTCTTTTTGGGTGTAGTGGCCGCAGACAGTTTGTCAAATGACACACAAACACTGAATTCAAGCCATAGTGCACTGTAAAGCATGGTGGCACAAGCATCTTGATATAGGCATGTTTTTCATTCTATGTTGTCAAGCCTATTTATTGTATACCAGGGATCATGGGTCAATACCTCAAAATTCTTGAAGAGGTCATGTTCCCTCATGCCAAAGAGGAAAATCCCTTGAAATGGGTCTAAAATCACGAGTAAACCAGCAACATTTTGGTTCCAGACGAACAAATTTGACGTTTGATGGAGTGACCAGCCCAATCCCCGGACCTTAATCAAATAGAAAACTGGTGGGGTGACATCAAAAAAGCAGTTTCTGAGGTAAAACCAAGAAATGCAGAAGAATTATGGAGTGTGAAAAAAAACATTTACATGGTATCCTTGCTAACCAAACTCATCTGACCAGCCCACATCCTTGCAGCCTTTTTCAGCTAGAAATTCAACCTCAACCACCTTTGTTGGCTGGAAAGTCCACGAATAAGCGGGTTTGTATTGTGGTTTTTGCGATGATGCGAAAAAGTACTTGCATAAATAAAAAAAGATGGTGGCAAAATATACATTATTACATCATAGAGGGAGACGCGACTGGACCATGGAATCACTCATTCGCCAGGCAATTGCAAAATAGGATAGAGAATGTGAAGCGATCTATGACCCCAGAATAGGGAAGTGAAAACATCTCAGATGAGTCTGAATCTGACAAATTCCCTCCAGATCAGAAAACACCATCCAGGGTATTTATGCTTTAATTTTAAACACCTCCTGGAAGAGCGGTCGTTTTGGTTCAAAGAAATTGGAATGAAATCCACTTCAGGGAACTCATGGGAACTGAGCTTAAAGAAACTTTACGAGAAAGGTGGATCTGAAGATAACTGGCTCTTTAACTACACGAGTGCTGTCTGTGTGAACAAGAACAAAACGTTCCCACAGGCTGTAGCAAAGTTAAGAGTGATGAGTGGAGAAGTGAGTCGTCTCTCTGAAGAAGCTGTCCTTTTTTTATGTGAAGGAAGATAGTGTTCCATTATACGGGGGACGCACGCCTCACAGGGGAAGAACAGACTGACCTCTTGATATTTTTTACTTTCTTGGCCTTTTGGCCATTCTGTCTTTCTTTATTCTGTATACCTATTATTTCCTTTTTTTCTGTGTTCTGTTTGGACACAAAATATTGTTGTACAGTGTTACTGTAAGAACATAAGGGTAGCCAAAGCGACCTTGAAAGATCTAACATTTCTTTCCCCCAAACCCGCACAGGCACTGGTTTCTGTATTGATGTTAAGCAGTGTTATAGACCATGAAAATGTAAAATTGTGCTCAAATTATTTTGTGAAATCTTATATTGTACACTACAATATTTGTTTCTGCCCTGTGCATGATGTTTGGGAACTATCATCGCTTCTTCATCTATTACCCATCATCCCTGGAGCTTTTGCCAAGGTGTGTCTTTTTGGGTTTATCCAAGATCTTCACTTTTGTAATCTGAAACTAACCAAAAGTTGCTACTGCAGTCAGTCATTCGATTATCGTCTATTTCACATGCTGTTTTTCTTCAGCAACCCACAGAAGAGCACTAAAATGACGAAAACATATGCATCGCGTCTTCACATGTACCCGAGAGTCATTATCTTGATTCAGGAGTGATGTGATGTATGAATATGGACTTTTAGTAAGACTTTTGTTTCAAAACTTTTTTTGAAACAAAAGTTTGAAGATTTTTTCAGTTCATTATCTGCTCAGTTCTTCAAGATTAAGAAGCAAGTAAAATGTTCTATCAAAACAAAGGTCAAATGGAAATGTTGAATTGTTTTTTTATGCCTGTTCCTTAATTTGTAGAGCTTGTTTGAAGATATTGGAACATTCTTGTTGTTCTAATAAGAACATGCAGCAGTCCTTAAAGGGTGTTATTTCAACAATTCATAAAATTACTTGTTAATTCTTTTAAGGGAAAAACTTATTTTTGTCCTGTTCTTCTCACTTTCTTTTGTGATTACTATTCTGTCACTGCCTGTTGTAAATGTTTGAAAGTACATATGAATAAGTATGGAGAGAATTTTTTTTTTTTTTTTTTTTTTTAAGAGCAAGGAAAATTACTGTTTTTTTTTTTCTTTCAGTGGTGTTTCTATTATGGTTTATCTAGCTTTGCTTTACAATTTTTAAATGCTTAATCTGTGCTCACAGGGTTACATTTTCAACATTTCTGGTAAAAAAAAAAAATGCATATGAAGGCAGTGCAGTAATGTATTGGAAGTTGTCATTGGATTTATGCCATAACATTGTAATTTGTATATTTTACAGAAACTACTGTGTTTAGATTTACTGTGTCTTCACTGCAAGACTCATTATAGAAAACTTTTGTGTAAAAAGTGAATATGCTCTAGATACAGTGTACAATATTTAATACCTGCAGGTCAATCCTAAACTTTTGAAGTTTAACAGCAGCATGATCACACTAATTCAACACTAACTATACACTATTTACGCTATTTTAATGGTTAATATTAGTAAATATTACTCACTTTTTGCTTTCCACTTCAACTCGTAAACCTGTTGGCGGTAGATATGAAATGCAAGGAAAACGGCGTCGGCTACACACTTACTGTTTTTCTTCACACCCACCCAATGTTTACACCTGCTGCAGCCTGGTAATAAGTAATGTGACCCAGTACAGCTTGTACATAAAACAGTGAAAAACTAACCCTGTCTGGATGATTTCTGAATGTGTTTGAATACGGTCTGACATAAAAGGGTGTGCAGGAGGAGAGCAAAAAAGCTGTACAGCCCTTGGCAGCATTTCAAATAATATACAAACTATCTCAAGATACCGCAGAATGATCTTCTGAAATTTTCTAACCTCTGCTGCTTTGAAATGTTTGGAACTGCTAAATAATTTTACAGTCTTCAATTAGGTTGCTTTGTAATACTGGCATTTATCCAAGTGTGCTTCATGCATTTTAAGGGTAAGGTCATATTCAGTACTGTTTTAATTTTTATTTACTGAGATACTGTATATAAAAATTAAAACAATCTGGGTGAGCTTTTTTTTGGTAATATTTTAACATAAAATCTTTTATATGAGTGTTTTTATAATACGCATTGTGTACTTCAAAATGAGACCAAGCCAATGACTTAACTCTTCTCTACATGTTTGTCCCCACTGATCAAACCTAGAAGTCTTAGGCAATTGGTACATTAAAGAAGAACAAGAATTTAAGTCAGCTTTGACTGCATTTCAAACATGTACTTGTCTGTTTATGCATTTACTGCAGCAGTACAAAACTTTGCCACTGTAAACCTCTGACTGGCTTCCTGTGGCCCCCTTTATCTGACTCTAACTCTAACAAAGCCAAAAATATCTCTGCTCTTCCTTAGATACCACAAGTATTCAGACTACAGGTCACAGATCACTCTCTTAGAGCATCATGCACAGCCCACTTTACCCGCCTAATCTCAAACGTCAAACACCAGCAACACTTCTATTTTGGCCACTAAGTGGTGGAACAAACTTCCCCCAACTGCCAAAACGGCTGAAACCCACCTCTTCACTGAGCACGTATAACATAAACGAACTTAACATCTAAAAATACAAATACAAAAACAATCAAAAGCTGTCCTGTGTGTGTGATCTCTGCTGGATTACATATTAACTTCATCTCTGGTAGAATCTTAGTGCGGTAGCGGCTCTCAAGTGTGTTTGTTGGTGTGAGGAACATGTTTTCTAGTCCAAAATACTCCTGAAGATCACTCTGGATAAGAGCATCTGCCAAATGCCCTCTATGTAAATATACTGCTAAAAAAAAAATAAAAAGGAAACACTTAAACAACACAATGTAACTTCATGTCAATCACACGTCAAATCAAACTGTTTAAGTGTTCCCTTTATTTTTTTGAGCAGTATATATTCATTGTAATTTTTCAAGCAGTCTTAAGAAACATCAGCAATCCACATTTTCTCACACATTATTCATGTAAGAAGATGGTAGAGATGAACTGCTGTACCTCATCTGTGTTTTGTGAAGAAAAAAAAAAAACAGATTTAGGACTCAAAAACTACCTCTTATACATAAAAATCTTCCTTACAGCAACACACCGTCCTAGTGAATACTGAGAGGGAGCCTATCCCTGCACTCAGAGTGAAAGGCAGAGGAAAAACATTGGGCAGGAAGCCAGTCCATCACAGGGCAGACACACCCACACAATGGCAATTAAGCATCTCCAGTTAGTTTGACATGCATGTGGGATGAAACAGGAGATCCCACAGACACCGGAAGAACATTCAAACTCACAGAACGGACCCTGACCAGACAGACATGAACCCAAGCTAGCTGTTGCGCCACCATGTCACCTTCTTCTTAGATGCCTGATTGAATAATACAACTCTGAATACACAGTGAATTCAAATGAATCACACAAAAGTCATTTGAGTAATTTGATCATTTTTTATGTATTATGCTTACAGTCATTTAATGTAAAATGGTTATATAACTAGTTAAAAGTTAAAGAGCTGTCACAGTGAAATCATCCAGAATTTAGTTCAGTGTGAAATAAAGTTATTTCTAAAATGCATGTGCTGAAAACCATGTGTGAAACAGTTCTTTTAAGGTGTAACAGCTTGCTCTTCTGCACAAAAACACGCACACATTTGATGCTTTATGATTTTTGTTAAACGCCAGACATAATCCCAACCAGACCCACAATTAAGAATACACACATGGTTCATATTTTACCTTCCAATGCAAAGCACAAAAATCATGGCTTGGACTTAAAACATCCCATTAAAGAACCTTTATTTTATTTATTTACTCATTTATTTCTCAAATGAAGGGCCAACAAAACAAGCCTGCCCAAACGAAGGTACTGCATGACGATCAATAAAAGTGTGATGTCGTTGGATTTCAAATCATTAACAAAAAATATTTTCTTCCAAGGTGGTACATTATAAAAGCAGAAAGAAACCACCAAACTGAAAACAGGGAGCTAGTTTGGCTTAAAACTGCAGGTGAACGTCATTTGAAGTTACATTATTTATTAAAAAGTCACCAAAATTATTTTATTTTTTACTTTTTATAAAATCATTAACAATAAATGTATGTGTTTACTGTTATTAGTCAGACATCACCTTAAAACTACTCACAGTACTAACATATAGCTCATCTGCTCAAATATGGTTTCTTAACTCTTTTCATGCAACGTGTTGCTGTCCTTTATGTGCACGTTCCTCCACATAAAGCTGCATCTGTTGAAAGCAAGGTGTTTGCATCATACAATAAGGTTTGTGAATCACACAGAAGTCTACATGAATTTTTAAAGCTGCTTAAATTACTTGTAAATATTGTATGCAGAATTTTTAAATATGCATGCCATGCAACCAAGGGTATTATCTTGCTGTGTACAGAGAAGAATACTGGCTTTTAATAAATGTGTGTTTTCTAAATAACCATCACTAAATTCAATATGTGTAAGTGATAGTAACACTAGATAGGCTGAGTAAAGAAATACCGATACGAAATGCCTCTTTATCAGACTGGTATTAGTGTTACCTTTACAATGTCTGAGGTCATAGTTTTTAAAGGAATGAGTCTGGGCTCTTGCATGAGGACTTCTTGTTCATCTGCCACAATCCAAGGAAAGTCCTGCACACAGATTAATACATCTCATGCCACATTTCAGATTATTCAAGCGGACTTGTTTACACATATTAATGTAGAGAATATGGATGTTGCCAACAAACATATAAACACATCGACACATGGACATTCCGAGACTGTATGTTTAAGTTTGGTGACAAGAGCTAAAATGCCAGTTTAAATGAGTACTGTTGCAGATATGTGCTATTACTGTAGCATTTTACTGTGTATAATTTAAATGAATAAAAAAAAAAAGAATTGGATATTCACCCTTACCTTTATCACCTGAACTTTCTCCATATTTCTAGTCGCAGATTCCCTGGTGTACACTAATACAGTGAATGTGCACCCTGCAAGACAGAGGCAGCAAAAAAAAAAAACACAAATTCAGTAAAAACATGGTCTATGTTAATGACAAGTTACATAAATACACAGTGAAAAACTACTCCATGTTTGAACTATACATTTAAGTAACAGGAAGGATTTAATATACAAATAAACACTTTCAAGTAAAAAACAGTCATAATCATGCATATAGCTACATAAAGGGGTAATTTTTGGTCTCTTTTATAGTGATGCCTTTACAAGGAGGTATGAGGTTTTACATGCTTCCCTCTTACCTGGAGGGTTGTTGTCCAGAACAGCATCACACACACTGATCTTCAGAATCACAGCTCTCAGCAGCTGCTCCACATGACAAAGTAGAGTTTCAGAGCTGCATGAGTAATGCCCCCCACAAAAAAGATAAGAGAGGAGGTAACAGACAACAAATTTCACAATTAGAGAAATTATTTTGGTGGGTAAGCAATTGTGATTAGTTGGTTTCAAACTGTTTATTAGTTTTGTCTCTTACCTTATGGAAAGAAGTGTGGGCTGTGAAATCTCAAACACAAATCTCTCCACTGGGTGGTGCTCTTTATCCATGATAACTACCACAACTTTCTCTGCCTCATTCTACACAGACAAGTTAAAAAATGATCCATGATTACACTGCATAAAGCTGCAATATATCACACAATGTATGTGCTTAAGAAGTGAGTACAAATCACATACTCAAACTTAATGAGCCACTACTATAGGATCAATACAATGCCATATTTCACATAATTCTACAATATGGATCAAACAACACTTGTAAGATGTATGGCAAAATACACAAAGCAGCAGATCGATTGATGATGATTGACCCATTTTGTTGACATCATCAGGGTTTTTTCTGTTAGCCCCACCTTCTCAATAAGTGGTTTAACACAGTGGAGTGTGTCCTGAATATACTGGTTCAGCTCAGGGTGGCATGACATCTGAAAATAAAATAAATGTTCTCATATTAATCATTTCAAAAGCATTTTCTTAAATGAAAAGCAACTAAAACTAAAATAAATTCAGTGTGCACATAGGGCAGGTCAAACCTACCTGGACAGGTACATTGTATTTCTTCCTCTTTTGAAATATCCCAGATGGATAGACTTCTCTGACATAGAGGATCAGATGTATGGCTACTTCCAGAAACTCACACAGAATATCAGCCACTACTGCAAAAGAACAGTACAATATAGCATACTGTCATCTATTAATTATATCATATTTTCTCCTCCTGAAATACTCAAAAATGACTGACAATACTCCTATAATAAAGCACACTAATTTAGTCAAGATACTGTAAAAATATACTGTAATTGTATAGTTATAATGGCACAATAGACAATATGATTAACATGATAAAGAACAGAAAGTAAAACTTTACCTTGACCAAAATTAAGGTCCTGTCTCGTAAGAGTTGTCATCGTGGCAATAACTCACACAAAATAGTATCTAGAAGCTCTTTTAAAAACGATAAATGGCCCTTAACATACATTGTTCCATTCCCTTTGACAAAGTCAAATCTGGAACTTTAAAATAAAGCCAAACAATGCATTTACAGAGACATTTTTCATGGAAAAATGTGAAATGTAGATGCACAAGGTGCACGGTGCGGCTGGCGCTAACACACCGCAAGGTAGCTAATTAGCTTAGCAATCTTTCCCAAATCCTGCTAGTCAGTAAACGCGCCACATAATTTCACAACTTGTATTTAAAAGAATAAAATCAACCAAACATATGTGCACGAAGCGAAGACAAATATTTCAAACGGTGACCCTGAAGAGGGAGCTGTTATCAGAGACAGCCTTAATGTTTACAACGGTGGGTTGTTGACATATGTATGTTTTCGTGTCGTTTCAAGTAAATAACCAAGGCTGCTGCCGCCTGGTGGACTGGAGGAAATAACGAAGCAAAATGGACGATCACATCTTCAAGAGCTTATTCCCATTCCAACCACCCACTCATTTTCTATGAGTGGTTTAATCCTCATTATGGGTCACAGGTAGCCAGAGCCTATGTCGGGGCCAAAGCTTCAGGGGCAGGGTGTGAGCCCACAACAGGGGGCACACACACATCGACGGTCAATTTAGAAAATCGATTCACATGCCACACATGATGGTTTGGACTATGGGAGAAACCGGAGGAAACCAACGCCACCACGAGGAGAACATGCAAACTGCACACACGCACAAGACCAGGACCCAGATTCGAACCCCCAACCTTGGAGGTGACAGCACTACTCACTACTCTCTATATGTATTGTTTTTGCATTATTTGTATAGTGTGCTTTTTATATTATACTGTTGTATAGCTTTTACTCCATTGTTTTTGCTGCTCTTAATTTTGTACCATCCATTTTCTGTGCAAATTTCCCACTTCTGGCACTAATAACGGTTTGTCGTATCTTATCTTTTATTTTAGGCTCAAAGAACCTTTCAAAAACTGGAATTTTACATCTTTTATTCCTGTTCTGTCATTGAAATAACATTTTTATAATAGGTTTTGGCTACTCTACACACTGCTGTTGTATAACATAAAAAAGAATATAAAAACTATTGAACCAACCATGAAAAAAATGTCTCTCAGCAGTATCTAGGTATTGCTAAGGACAGGTAATGAGCAGATGGGCCAAGTCCTTTTCAAGAAATCTCTGCAGCAGCAAATTCTTTGGATTGCGTAGAGCGGATCTTGGCCTGAGAATCTACAAGCAGCGGAAATCACCGGGCCCTTGTGTGTGTTTTATGACAGGGAGTGTGTAAAGGTTCAGTTTAGTGAACTGCTGCTTTTAAGCAGGGGCACAATATAAGAGAGGGAAAGAGGAGCAAGACCTCGGCTCGGCATGAAAGGGATTAGTGTGAGTACAACTTAGATAAAGCAGCAGTTGGATCTGAATAGCCGGTGAGATACTGTTGTAAAAACTGCAAGGTCAGTGAATCAATAAGGACAATTTTCTACTTGAGTAAAGACAGTGGAAAGACTTTTCAGAGATTGGTTGAGTCGAGGGTCACATGGAGTTAACAGTTAACCAATACTAATACCTTTGGATTACTTTTACAAAGACAAAGAATGTATATGTATGAAACAGCTAAGGTAAGTTTGGAGTCGTGACCTGACATGCTAAGCTGGACTTCAGCCAACAGCGGGCTGCCTTGACTTGCTCAATAGCTTTGCTTAACAAACAACCTCAGTCACAATGTACTGTTGTTAATGCGGGTCGATGACTACAAGCATCCAGTGTTAAATTCTGAACAACTGTGTAGACTTTAGATACATACTTATTTTACAGTTGTCTCTACACAAACACTGAAGGTGTAGCAGATGGAGTCTGGGGAGGCAAATGTACAGTACAATCGCTGGAATGATGACAACATCAACTTAAATGTAGCTGCTTCTCAGAGCAGTCTGAATGGGTGAGTGTTCATTTACAACAATTATTGGTGCTTTTCATTGCACTCTCATTTTCCTCTGAATGGTATCTGTCTCAGCGGAAAATGCTAAAAGGGATATCAGATGAGGGAGAAAAAAACACTTGCAAAACAACCCTTTTACAAATGTAGCTTGAAATAGCACACCCTCATCCTGTGTGACGTCATGTTGGCTGTGCACTTCTTCACCTGGGCTAGTAGAGTGCTGAACTTGCAGAGGCTCATCAGAGTGCTTCAGATAAAATATTTCTCTTCTATGTCAGATTAAATAAATATCAGATGTATATCAGCATTGCCCAATACTCAAGATTTCAGGAGCAGTATTGGAAAAGTGGCCTCATGCCATCAATTTTTAACTGTAGGCTAATGAGATCATTTCTTAATGATAATTATGCAGTAGCTGCATTAATTGTATGACTAGTTTGATATGTAGTAATTGTATGACTATGATATTTCTACAAATAACTATGTAAGCATACGAGTCCTTAGACTTTGGTGCTGGAGTTCCCAGCTCCAGTCCTGGAGAGCCAGTGTGCAGTATAGGACGGTGATTTCCCTGCTCAAGCACACCCAATTTAACTCATCTGTTAATTGACAAGTTTAGTGAGTGTGTTTGAGTAGAGAAACTACCAAAATATCTTTTTTAAAATCAATCAAATGATTTACAGGAATATATAAATAAATAAACAGGGATATTAAATAAACAGTTTTGTCCAAGTAGGGGTGGGTGATATGGCAACATATATCACAATACTTTGAAACATGTTGATAATGCTCAAGATAAATTGTTTGACCATCTGATAAATTAACACCTTCTTGATTTGACTACTTGAAAATGAAATGAGAGAAAGCAGCGGTGTCGCATTTAAAAATACTACAATCAGTGATAACACAGTGACTGGAAGAAATCCAATTCAACAGGCCTTTTTTAAATGATACATAAAAAACTGTCAGATTGCATATTAGTGCCATGGCTGACTCTGAGACCTGTCTTCACACTAGAACTGAAAGCTTTTTGAATGGAAAAAGATTGAACGTTTATTACCCCAGCCTGCTCCACTTAATGTGACCTTTGTTCAGTATTGTTTGTCCTTGAATAGATAATCACCCTTGAATTCTTATTAATCTCAGTGTACCCCATGTGTGACCTCATATTGCACATTGCTCATGGCGTTTTTTTCCCGGTATAGGATCTATAACAGGCTGTGTACGGGGCAGCTGGGTATCGCTGTAAGAGTGGCAGGCTCTCTGGCCGTAATGGCTGCCATGTATATCGTCGGATACATCACCGGATACTACGTCCACAGATGCTGACACCCGAAAAGCCATTCCAATAACTCACAGTATGATGAATGAGTAAATAAACTGAGCTGCTATTATGTGTGTACACACATACGTATATACACACATACATATAAGCATGACAATGTGAATGTTTTATAATCAAATATGTCTGCATATGAACTTACTAATGTATTTTGTTTTGAAAACATGTTTTACTTTACATCACTTAATGTTTCCCTATAGTTTGTAAAATAAATGTTTTTTAATTCATAATTGTTATGTCCTACCATTTTACTCTTCCCTAAAATACAACCATGCACAGAAACAGCATAAGAATATACAACAATAATGTTGGTACATGATAGTTCAGTGTCTTTCAAAATGTGAATGAGCTTCTGCTACCATTGCAATTAACAGGCATACCTGCAGAAATATGGAAGTCAGGGATAATATATATTGGATTGACCTGTGGCTGGGCAGTTAGATATAACTCACAACTTTTGTTTTAAATATACTTTTATAATATTAGACGCTCTAACAAACTAAAAACAAAACCATTAACATGTTAACACAAGGCATATTTTCAGACTTTTTTTTTTTTTACTGCAAATGTACCGAATCAAGACTCGCCATATTGACTAGAGAGTGAATTTTCTAAATCCTAAACGTGAACCTCAGTCTTGGTCATAAACAATCTTAATCGTGTCCACATCTTCCTCTTTAAGCAGTGCTGTATTTAGCTTGTCTTTTGAGGATGAGAAGAGACATGCATTTACTCCAATAACCCATTCTGCGATCCTTTGCCTGGTGTAATACGCTTCCTCCTGATCATCTTGTACTCCCATTCTTCCCTCCTGCGTCATCCCTCCGTTCCTATGTGAGCTTTGTGTTTCAGTCTCGATGGCAGAGTCCGAGGGTGGCTGCGTATGTCGTTTGGTTTCACGCACGCTAGCGGAATTTTTTATTCCTTCCGTTATGACCCCACTGCCCTTGGCAAGAAGAGACATGCATTTACTGCGATGGGTCAGTGTTTTTTCCTCTAAATGTAAAATCTTGCTGGATTGGTCAAGTGCTGACTTACTCAAGGTTTTAACCGCATCCTCTGGAGTGCATTTTGTCACAGTGAACGTAGCCAAGCTGCTGCAGATTAGGCCCATCGTGCTTGCAAACTGACCATCTTCCTTTTGTCTCCATATTAAAGCCCTGTCCCTTCTTAAACTCACTGTTGAGTTACTGGCTTTCTTACTCGTTTGCAGTGACTCACGGTTCACCAATTGAGCATGAACTGCAGTCGTCCCGCCCTGCGTGGAGGATCCCCTTGAGCCATGTATTGGGGGCAACGAGTAGCTCTTGACCAGTGTCCTGCCATTGCCTCGTTTAGCTTTATCTGGAGGACTGGTCTGGAGTACCACTTGCCGAGGTCTGAAGATAAACTCTGAATTGTCGCTGGTCTGCTTCCCCAATGGTAGATGAGATCCATTCAGTGTTGCAGGTCCACAGGAGACAGCAGTCTTTTGAGATTCAAGCTGAACATCCTTCACTTTTGTGCATTCCTCAAGTCTGCTCCAACATCTCGCTTTCCTGTCCCAGGCTTGCTTGTTCTGATCAGCCTGTTGAATGGTCCTCATAGCTAGCTTATATAATTGCAGAGGAGGAGCAAGTTTTTAGTGGCATGCTGAGAGCATTCAGAGAGGTTCTGGCTAGGGTTCCTTTGCTCATCTTTTATATCTCGGGACAGTTGGGCTCAGTCTCTGAGACTCCTCGGCTTCACGTTCCCTCAGGCCGCCGGTCATCTGATCTGTAACCGAACCCGCCGCTTTCACAACAACCCACAGATCCCCAAACAAACCCATGCCTCTCAGTGATCCACCTCCAAGAGACAAAACAAAGTTGAATTGTTCAGCCAATGTAGATTATGTAAGAACATTTTAGCCCTGAAAATGTCCAAAAAGCACTGACTCCAGTATTTTACACTTAAAATATTAACAGCAGTCCTTCTATATAGTTTTAAATGAAATGTGATCTTTAATAGGGATTATGTCATGTATTTGAATACCAGTATTTATATTCATTCATGTAAAATGCAAGACGAACGTAGTCTCCAAGTCAGGCGTAACACATGAATAATGACCTTGGTAAGAATGTTTCTCTGTGCATTTTTTAAAATGAAGACCGCAAGCACAGAGAAAGTCACCATGCATTTCAAGTCTCATTTATTTATCTTGATGGAAAAAAGTGTGCACAAATCAACTCAACTGTGCTCTACTGGGACACTTTGCAACAAACAGCTTGAATGTCATATCATGAAACTTTGTAGCTGCAAGTAAGATATAAAAACATGTCAAGTGAAAGCAAAACATAAGTCATAAAAATGGTTTAATGATGATAAACTCTGCATAAAAATCCTATGCAGGAACTTCTGCAAACCATTAACTATAATGGAAAACTAGAGTGGACTGAACCAAGATTAAAAACAGCCTCACAAACACACTGACCGTTTAAACGGTGTATTTATTGGTTTTGGTCAAATATAAACAGCCATTAGTTTGACACAGAACTTTGTGAACTTGGTTACCGGATGATGGTCAGGTGGCTAACATCGGAGGTCAGGTCAGTTTTGGATGGATACACAACCTTCAGATTGCCTTCTGCATCCATCACTTTCACCTGCACTACGCTTAACTCAGGTGAGGCCGGGCTGTCCATCGAAGAGTCAGGGGTCAAATCCATCTCTCCATCTGAGCCAGCTTCCTCTTTATGGTCAAAGGTAAACTTATTCAGCTCAGCCATTTTCTTAAGGGAATAGAAAAAGACAGAAGAAATCAGCACTGATTACACAGGTCAACAACTTTTTTTTGTAATCATCAGAAACCACAACACACTTTTCTAAACCAGTTTTTCATGCTGATTTCAGATCTGCTTTTGTTTTTTTTTCCAGTCACATGATTTATGAGTAATATAATTTTGCATGCATTATTTATTAAACTGCAGGCACCAATCAAGTAACTGTTTCAATATTTTCAGTGTAAAGTCAGACAGGCCACACTGTGACATAGATATAATGATCAGTGTAAGTCAGCTACCACTGTTTCTTCAAAAACGCTCAGCATATGATTATTATATGATCATTATACCACCTATCATGCAATAAATAACATCCACAAGCTGGCACCTCCTTTATGAATTGCTGGACGCAATCTGAACAGGTTGAGATTATATATATATATTGATTTGGGTGACTACTGACTTTTAGACATTTTTCTTAGCAACATTAGCCTCAAAGCTCTAGTACTAAACTAAAGAAACAAATTCTGGACACTAAAATGTTGACTACATCCGGGGCAAATAGTGTACGTTTCATTTTTTGCAAAACCATTGCTTTGTTAAGAAATAAAAGATTTTAAAAGGTCTGTAAAATAGTACAGTCTAAGAAAAATTTAGCCCATTAAGTACTTTAAAGTATATTCTTTAAATGGGTTTCAGAGGTGCATAACATATGCATATCATCATCATTAGATCTGAAACCATATACTACGTGATATTGTTTTCACTGTAAATAGACTAACAGAAGTGGTCTAGAAGTACTCAAGAAGAAAAAATACATTAGGTTTGATAAAAAATGATGTTTCTTTTCTTTCTCCAGAAAGGTTACTACTCGTATACATATGAGCTAATACTGGGGTATTGAAAAGTTCAGTATTCGGAAAGTCCAGACCACGTTTGGTGGAAGGTTAAATATTCAACAGAACTGGAGCTGACATAAGACTTAACACATGGATGTAGGACAGACGCTTCAGTTCCTATCAGAGCCCACTCCACAAACCAAAATGGGCCACCTTTCATCTCCTTTTTCAGACCAGCATTTTCCCACTTAGTGATAATTTAAAATGACAACCATAAAAACCTCAGTATGAATAAATAAACCAAATTGTTAGTACCGTCATATAGTACATACTCCAGCCAGTGCGTATGCAAGGTATTTTATAAATGTCTTTACTGCCAAAACTGATGAGGCAGTGAATGCTGAAGCATGTCTGATGAGTGCACACCTGAGAGAACACACTGTGTGCATATGCGTGTGCACATGAAGCGCTTCGATTGCAGCTGTATTGTGTGCCGCTTCCGTGACACCGTACACTCCATGTTTGTTTTAGTGTGTATATGAGCATGTGTGTGTGTGTGTGTGAGACAGTGTGTATTGCCGGTGCAGAAAGATAAGCTTTTTCCTTCCACTGCTGTACAAGCAGGCCAAGGCTTGGCCATGAAGAGAGCACAAGCCCTAGAAATAGATCCCCCACTCTCCACACTACAGCTTGACTGACAATTACTGTAAAGGGGCGTCGATTTCACTGGAAAAGCTCCCAGCACGCTTGCTTCACTCACATTATTTACAAGCAACAGCCATCATTTTATAGATTGAATAAAGGATATTTACTATGGTATACCATGATTTGTTTTCCAATATTCAAACTGAACTTTGAGTTTTGCTGAAATTGATATTTTTATTTAAAGAGTACCACACTTAAAAAGAAGTCATTTTTAATCAAAGCCCTTCCCTTATAGAGAGGTTCATTCATTTTTCCCCTCACATATCAGCTCCAGAATTTTCTCTTGGTATCATCCTGATAGTGATACTGAGTATTGGATTAGAATCAACTCTACTATTTCCATTTTGTCCCTCTTGCTTACACTAATGCTTGTATGTCAGTGTATATCTGACTTACATCTTGGATGAGATGCAAAAATATCAGCAAGTATAGACTGCAAGGTAAAATGAACTGGTTTTTACCGTGATAAAGGTTTATGAACTGGATTTAGCAGGAGAATATTATTACTACTTGGCTCTGCAGCTCCCCCAGCTGTATCTTACAGTGTGTAGTATGTCAGGAATGCAACTGTGGGGGAAACATTTAAGAAACATACACCTGGCATAAAACAGTCAGTGTGACCCTTACTATAATAAGTGTGTCCATGACATCCTTACAGATCTGTAGACTGGTAGAACTTGTCACCTCAATGAACAGCTCGCTTGTGGTCTTTTTTATCTATGAGAGAAAGAGAAAGAGAAAGAGAGAGAGAACAAGAGAGAGAGAACAAGAGAGAGAGCGAGAGCAAATATATGAAGATAATTGTTCAAACACTGGACTAATTTATATGTCTAGGAAAATCTATGGTGGTATAATTAATGCCAGTATAATTGGCTCAGTGGTGCCAAAGTGTTTTTTTTTTTTTAAACTGCCAATATTTGGATATGATTTCCATGTTACTGTATATCTAGCTAACTCAAAGTAAAAACGATTTAAAAATGATGTTGGAAAAGACTGCTTCTTTGAGATACGAGTCCAGATCTTTATATCACAGGTTTTATGGATCTCAGTTTAAATGTATTACTTTGTTCTAAAGTTTAGGCAATGCCTCAAAGCAGTTTATAGTAAGCGCCTTGGTTATGGTTACTTTTTTTAATGCCCGACCAAACGGCACTCTATAGTACTATTGTACTTGTATAAAAATTTTTTTGCCCTGTTTGTAACATAATGTAAATGTAAAGTGAAGCACTCCCACATTTTCTAAATTGACTTATGTGATATGCATTCTGTCACATCTGTGCAAACAAACACAAAAACTGTTATGCTGACAGTGTCCAAACTGAAAAGAAGTATATGGAGGAAATATACCGGAGACAAGCAGTATAAAACACATCAATGAAGGAAATCGTAAAATAATAATCATGGCCTACACTGACAAATTTTACAGTTTTATAGTTTAATGTAATATAAGGTAATTACTGGAGATTACCTTTGTCCTTTCACTGTTTGTAATTGGGGGGAATGAGATCACATGGCCTTCAGCATCAACCAGGCACGGATAATGATCTTTCCCATTCAGCAGCTGAAGGTACCTGTTATTGTATAAGGGCCAATTTAAACACTGCAGAATCCCACTGAATATCACAAATAGCAGCTTTGATCATAGCAAAGTGACTTTCTGGCACATGCATTAAACAAAGGACCCTAAACAATCCAGCCAAATATGAGCCATTTGATGTATGATGAATCAATTACAAACATACTGAAGCGATAATTAAAAAAATATTTTACACAATGTCCCCTACTCCTGATTATTACTGTTCTTCAAAGCAGACCAACCATCTCCATTTCCTTCTATCCTCTGCATCTTCCTCTCTAACACAAACTGCCTTCATGTCCTCCCTCACCACAATGTCCCCAATGTCCCAAGTGTAGTCAATCATCCAACAGGTGTTTGGTATCTGTATGATATGAAATTGTTCCCTCAACCGAAATGCAATGACTTTCTTCACAGCTGTGGTGATACGAACCAAATCACTCAAATATACTGTGTTTCACTTTTTTTAAAAATTTGGAAATAGACTTATATATGTGGGTTCTGACACTAACACACAGCATTCCATAAAAAGACAGTACAATGCATTGTTCCAAAAAGTAGTAGCAGCCTGAATTTTTGTCTGTTTTATAGACAACAGTAAACTGTAAAGTGCCAGTGACCACAGCATCCGCATATTAACGGTCCTGCTGGTCTGACACTTATTAAACCACATGCTTATCTACTCACCTGTGGAGGCCCGACACATTCTGCCGTTTCTTCTGTTTCCTCTGTTCATCTGCTTCCTGTTGGAGCATCTTTAACAGGTCCGCTGCCTTCATCTCCTTACGACCCAGAGGAACTATCTATACACACACAGACACACACAGAAGATCATGCTCTTTCTAGCTGCTCAAAATTGTATGTATATTACTATTAATTTTAAACAAAAATGCAATTCAAAAGAAATACAGCAGTATTGAACAGATAATGGTATTTGCAATACATCATAGGATTAAAGGGACAAAACACAGTAAATTAATGTCAGTTAGTGCATTTGAAAGTGTAAGATTGGCATCAAAATATACTCTTTTGTTGTAGGGTTATACAATATGAACAAAAATACCAAAATGCAAGAAATGTTTCTACATTGTAATTACAACATTATACAATGAATTATATAATTGATTAACACCTTGATTCATTAAAACACCCTCAGAGAATAGCTGAAAGGGGTAGGAATAGTCAAAGCACACATTGCTTTTAGAGAACACAGTCCTTCTGCAATTGCAATACTTTAATAAAAAATCAAACAAACGATGTATTGTGTGTCATAGCCAGGTGTGGTCTCAAAAGAGACTGTCACAAAAAAGCAGGAGCAGCAGAAATAAAAGATGCCCTACAAAGCCCCTGACACTGTTATGTTTACAGAGACAGGGGACTATATGAATGCCCTGCAAAAAGAAAAAGGACAAAAAGCAAAAGCATGACTCATTCATAATTAAAACCGAGAACTGTGTCTTCTTGATGACACTATTTAAGCAGCAGATTAGAAACTAGATGCTCTTATGCAATCGCTGGGTGTGTTCTGATTGGAAGATTACACAATGTGTTACTGGGTAACCAATTACTGAGCAACCTACTGAGTAAGGATCATTTTGTTCACATTTAGCGGCTGCACCTCCGCTTCCTCCACAGTACGGAGAGAATGCCGAATGGTAATTAACACAAGACCTTAGCTCCCAGCGTTTGACTGCATCCATAATTAAACATTATTCACCATGATCGCAATTTCGCTTATGCAACAGGGTGGAAAAAGCGAAATTGAGTGTGTTGAGTTGTGGCCAATTCGTTTTTTATCCAGCCATACTAGAGGATGGTGGATATTTTGGCTCACTTGAAAACTGCAAACTTTTTTCATCGCTTTTTGTTGCATTTATACTGCGTGCAAGCTCTCTTGGTCCAGATCAAAGTATAAATTGTTATAGCATTCACATCGATACATTTAGCATCTAGCTAAAATATGTAAAGCAAAGTTATATGAGTAAAAACTGAGCTACAATAATTGAGACAATATTCAGAAAGCTTTCTGAACCATTCTTGTTCTGTTTTGTGAAATTCTTGAGCATAAAGCCACCAGGGGCCAGGCCATAATGTGGTTTCTGTACAGTGCAAAGCATTATGAAATCCCTGTAACATAGTGTCAGATGGTTGAAACTGAGTAAGTGTGCTGCCTTCGTACTTGGATGAGTGTGATCATGTGTGTGCATGCCAAGCATTTCATATTTCATAACTTCACCAGAGTTTTTTTGGAAGCCGAGACCAACCAGCTCCGGGAGTCATTGCCTGGTTATTTGGTATTTTATACCAGGATTGGAGTGCCATCTTTCTCACTTGCTTTAACAAACAGAGCAATCAAACACAGTAATCACCCCAGGATTTTTATAATCAAACCAAACCCTTATATTCTGAACTGTTTCAGCTTTTTCTCTATCTAACCATAGCCACTGACTGCCTTACTTCCACCCTGTCTGGAAGATTATTTTGTGGTCTCAGCAATAAAATGTGAAACTTTCTCTCAAATGTAACATTACACATATATTGTATACACAAACACAAACACACAAAAATACATACATGCTAAGATCAATCATACCTTCAGATCACTAGGAGGTCTGGCTTCGTACTGCAAAGGCGCCTTCAGTAAGCTCAGGTCATGAGTGGCGATAGTAGCTGTAGTCCTTTTGGCACAAATGTCATCGTGAAGCTTGGTCTGAGCAATAAATAAAAGATGCCAAAATAATACATTTAACCAAAACACCTAATTACACACACCAATGTAGGATTTTAGTTAGGACCAGTGTACATGAAAAGAACAAAACTGTCCCCTAAAGACAAAATTTGTATGGTAAACACTTGACTTGAAAGGAAATTCTACAGATTTTCTTTTTTACATTTTCTGCATAACATGAATGATAAGGCCACTTGTTCATCAAAGTCATTCCAAGCGATTTGATGAGAGTCAGAACTGTTCACATGGGTGTTGACTGGATCAGAAATGTGAAGTGTTTAATATTTCTAAAAGTTATGTGGCATAAATGCTTGAAATCACTTGAGACCTGGGACAATGTTTTGTGCTATCGGTTTTGTCTACCCTTTCATAAAGCCATTCCTGGTGTAGCAGTATATAAATATATATGTATATATAACTCTCCCATGAGTTGGGAAGTTTATATATCGTTTATATATATATATCGTTTATATATCGTGCACCATTCGTCAAATTACTTTGAATGACTTTGTTTACATCTCAACTATGCAGAAATTCTGAAAAAGTGATAGAACTCCTTAAATTTTGAGATTCATTACTCTCAAAATTCGGCCATTACAGGCCACCTGTGGGTCCTGGTCATTTAAGTGAAACTTAAAATAAATAAATAAATAAAAAGAGACTTATTTTTTGTTCCAAAAATCCTAGTGTTTAAGACAAATACGCTGTGAAAAAAATCGCTGTCCTTAGGGAACAGTGAGAAATGGGAAGGTGTCACACTGTGTATTTTAGAATATCATCTGCTGATGGGATGAGACCATTTACTTTACCTGAGCTGTTAGGAACCGCTTCAGTGCATTTCCGGGTTTCAGGTTCATGCCCTTAACGATGCAGCACACTATAAATGGGCGCACATCCTTCACCTGTGCAGAGACTTGTACCGTCACTGCAGCAGGGGACTCAGACACATGCAGAATCCTGACAACCATCTGCTTCAACTCATCCACCTCTTCATCCTCTTTTTTATTCTTCTGCTTGAGAGCATTCTTCTTCTTGGATATATTGCGATTCCCATCACTCTTCTCAGCGCCCTCCCCTTCCGCCTGCTTGCCTTTCCCTTTCCCTCGTCCTCCAGCTCTCAGGTAGTCCAGCACGGACTTGGTCTGGCAGCCGTTCACCATCTTCTCCAGCCTTTTATCCTTCAGTTTATTCCCTTTGAAGTTGATCTCCTTCAGCCTGGGACAGTCAGACAGTTCATATGGAATCTCCTGGAGCTTGTTGTTGGATAGGTCCAAAACCTGAGAGGAAGAGCAGTTACAAGGCAAGAAAGCCATTAAAATGATTTGGGATTTCAAGCTTATTAATTCAAGTAAGGGACATTGTTAGCTCGAAGTAACTGGAGCTACAGTCTCAATTTTTTTTATGTACACCTATGCATAAATCCATCCAACTTCATACTGAACCTGTTTATTTATTCATTTATGAATAGACAAACGGGCTGGTGGGTGGATCGGTCTACTCACCCACCCAGCAAAATATTCATATCTACATCTATCAATCTATCCATCTATCTGTCTATCTATCTATATTTGGAAGGACAGCAGTGAATAAAGACCAACCAGTAACCAACCTTCAGAGCAGGCAGGGTGTGTATATCACTGCTCAGCTGCTCTATCTCATTTTCAGAGGCAATGATAGTGTTGAGGAGCTCCAGGCTGGAGGAAGAGCAGATATCATCTGGAAGTCGTGCTAAGGCGTTTTTGGACACATTGATGCTGCAAAGCTTGGTGCACTGACTCAGTCCATGTGGCAGATCCCTGATGAGGTTACAGCTGACATTTAGGGTAGTCAGTTCGCTCAGCCTGCAGATCTCCTCGGGCAAATCCTGCAGGGCATTGACCGACAGGTCCAGAACTTTGAGTGCCTTCAGCTCGCCGATGCTTTGGGGCAGGGATGTGATCTTATTCCTACAGAGAATCAGGCTTTGCAGGTGATCCAGTTTGTTGACGTTTTCATGTAAGCAGTGTAAACTCGGACACTGACTGATTTCCAGGTAGTTCAGGAGAGAGAGAGAATAAAGCCTGGGGTGAATACCACCTTCCAGCTCTATCTTCTTATCAATTACTGCACCGTGCAGGACCAGTTCTCGCCTGTTTTCTTTTTCTGCCTTTTCTATTTCTGGCCAAACCGTCAATGAAGCACTTTCCGCCGCCATGCTTCCTAACACGACACCGGAAAGAATGAGCCACTACATCCTAAAGAGGCTGGACCATTTCAATGATGCTTTTGAAAGTTTTGGAGGAAGACATCAATATACAAACATGTGCCGCATACAGATGAAGAAGGGCACTGGCTAAAATGCACAGCCTGCAACTAAGGTAAAAAAAAATCGGTGAATATACAAAACCCATGTCTAAGCCTCATTAAAAAACTACAATTACCAGAATTCTTTTCGCGTTTTCACAGGACGCGCATGCGTACAAGCTATCAGTTGTCAAACGGTGGTTATGGAGATGAGATGGGACTAACCGGCTGTCTTTGTATTTGGGTAAATATCGTTTTTATTCTTCGGCTGCGTACATATTAAGGACCTTACAGACTCTCAGTCAGATTTCTGGCTCTGGCTGCGTGCTTCATTGGTTAATTTGCACCCATACAAGTTATTTTTTATTCTGTGTTTATTTAATGCTTTGCTTAGCCATGTTAGCTAAAGTAACTGTAGATTTTTGCATGTAAAACTCAGTATAGTACTGCAGCTCACAACATAAATAACATGGTGAAAGTTTAGAACAAACTCTGCTGTGGTGCTGCAATGGTGCTTGAACGTGGTTTTGGCTGGTTGCTAACAGTAACCCAACAATGTCCTAACAACTTGGCCAGCAAAGCAAAAGAGTAGCCAGTGCCCCAGTTTCATGCCAACACGGTACTCTTGATAGAAGGGTGAAGGCATTTTCACATGACATTGCTAAATGCTACTTATCTCAATGATGTTGAGGGTTGCATTATTCTATATATTTGCATTATTCTATATAAAGGATAAAAGGCTTTTGTCTTTTTTTTAGTTAGTGGATTTTTCAGCAGTTAGACCCAAGAGAAAATGGGAAAAATCAAGTTAAGCTTCATGTAGACCCGACACTGCTCTATGGATCACTGGACTGAACTGTATTTCTTGATTCTATATTATCTGTCTACAGTGCACGGGAGCAGGATGCCACGTAAGATAGGATTCACTGTGGTCAGCTGGTCTGGCCAAGAAGAAAATTACAGTGCCAAGGAGCTTATGGTCCATGCTCCTACTGTCAGTGGTTGGAGGTCTGCCAGGTAAATGATACAGTGGGTCAGTCTGTCATTGTCTGAATCACAGTGTTTTTTTTCGATGGAATGATAGGTTTTATGATTAAAACCATGCAAAAAAGCAAACTTGGCATGCATCTAAAAACAACTTGACTAAATATTCTGCAAATATTTTTTAGGTCTGAGCATTGTTTAGGACAGATTTGCAGAATTTTAATTTAATTGTAGCATTTTAATTTAATTGTAGCAATATTACAGCTAATATGAGGTCACTAATATTGTTGGATTGTGTACAGGTTTTGTCCGTTCCCACAGCAAATCACACTGCAGATGACGGAGAGATGTCGCATCAGGAAGCTGCAGCTGCTGGCCCATCAGTACCTTATTTCATCCAAGATTGAGTTCCACACTGGGGACAGGCTAACAGAACCTGCTTCTCCCAGAAACCCCCACCAGCTACGTAGACTTGGGTTAGTGAATTTCCCCAATTCATTCTATATGGTAAATTGAGTTTAAAGATTTGTAACAAGTAACAACCATACATGCTTCCAGACTTGCTATAGTCACATGCCTTCATGTTCTCTTAATAGTTCTAGACTGATTTGTCCTCATTTAAAGAAATAGTTTAAAATAATTTTTCCTGTCTTTTCTACCCATCAAAAAATGTAACCTGACTCGGAGAGCTTTGCACAAGAATTCCAATGTGCATGGACTGCTGGTCTCATGCACAAATGGCAAATAAAAATCTTGAATCTTGAATCAAGTTGAATGTAGTAGGTAAATCTAGTAGATAAAAGTTTATTAACATACCCTTCTCTCTCCAGTTTAAACATGGAAACAAAGCTATAAGAGCAGCCAGTTTTGAAATCTTGTCTTTACAGGTATGTGTCCCTCTCAAATAATGAGAAGACAAGTTTCAGAGCACGAGAGCTGAAGTCAGTGCATGTAGATGCCATTGGGACATATCTGAAGCTTACTTTTCATCAAAACCATGTCAATCAATACAATGTCTATAACCAGGTAAACTAAATGCACAGTAATGTTTTTTTTAGTTTTTCAGTTTTTATTTTTATGTTCTCTCATGTAGGTTTTCTCCCTCTATTCCAGGTTGCATTAGTGGCTATAAATATTTTAGGAGACCCGTTAGATTGCAGTGACATCAGCCCAATAGTAAGTGAAAGGAAATCCAGTTTGCCGTTGGTCATTTAGTACACTTCAGTGCCAGCAGATGGTGACATATGCATTTTTCTCATTATACTGTTTCATGTGGGTGGGCTCAAAGACTGCACAAAGTTACTTTTGTTCATTTCTGTGAAATTCTCCATGTCCAAGTAATCAGAAAATTACCCGCCATAATCATGGATTAATGGATCTGTTGATGTATTTTTTTTTTCAAGTATTGCATAAAGCTACAGGTTTAGTAGTTTGGTTTCGTAGTTTAACCCCAGATCCAAAGAACCTGAGGAAAGTGTACTCATAAGGCTCTTTATCATTCATGCACTCACAATGAGTTTTTACTCTTTCTCTTTTTCCTCTTTTATATCATGGCATCATCATGAGCTGAAATAGAAATACAGATGTAGTTGAAAGATAAAACTGATTACAGTATTTTCCGGACTATAAGGCGCACCGGACTATTAGCCGCACAAGCTAAAAATCGGGGAAAATCCAGT
>JBBPCW010000014.1:11529246-11539552 GCA_037974425.1 Phenacogrammus interruptus | reverse complement strand
ACACACACACACACACACACACACACACACACACACACACACACACACACACACACACACACACACACACACCAAACCAAGCAAAAGTGCACATAGTCACTTTTATATATACATTATAACTCCCTCTACTATAAAACTACAGAAGTAAACTTTTGGCATCAAGCAGGTCTCGGCTGATCAACTGGATTTAGTAAGTCATGGAGTATATTCAGGGTGGCCTGGTGTTGCAGTGGGTAGAGCTGTTGCCTCACAACAATAAGGTGGATTTAATTCCCAGTTGTGTGGTTGATGGTCATCGGTGGAAACTCTGTGTGAAATGCCTTTGAGTACCCAAGTTTCCTCCAACAGTCCCAAGACAGTATCAATAATAAGAAGAGTAATTAAATATAGCAATAAGTAATTGCTATATATGGAGAACAATGCCAAACATTTCAAACTGTAAATTTCAATGTATATTTAGTTATTTTAACCCGCTAAACCAGCACTACACAGAACCTGTCATGTGTAATGAATTCAGAGAATCTTTACTTAAAAGTAGATAGGAACTAGCACTAATCTAGCAATAATTGTGATGTCCAAGTTATCTTATGTGCACATTTATAACAGCATACACTGAATTTTACTTAATGTACAAAATATTTTGTCACCACATACACGCTAGAAGAGTTTCGTCTCAATCAGTGATTTGTGTGCTAACAGTACCCCTTGTAGAAAATATTCATAATGCTAAACGCAGCTTTATAACAACCTGCAAGACCCTACAGATTAGGGCTGGCCCAAATAGCATCCTGTAGTCTCTGAATACAAATATCAGAAAACTTGTTGACAAGATCGCTCTTTAAATTGACTTACATGGCTTACTTATTTAACCACCCTTGTAGTACTTTTTAGGTTTTAGTTATTTTTAAATATTTGCTGTTTTTGATCGTTTAACACATGCTTCTCTTTAACAAAGAGAAAAATATTACATAATGCTGTAAGTTAACCTTCCCACATCAGCACTGAACCGATGAGTGACGCTCAATGAGAGGGAGGTCAGGTGAGATGGTAGCCTATATGTTTCCACATGTCAACAGTAATAACAGTAATAAGTAAATGTAGTACAAGAAAGTGCTGACAAAATGTACAGGGCAGTTTATATTTGTTGTCTAAATATCTAAATTCCAAAACTGAAATTATTAAACCAAAAACCAAGTCATCATTACAGTTTATGGATCATGTACATTTTAATGCATTCAGTTTTTGGTGTGTACTCATGGCAGCCCTGACAGTAACTGAGAAGCAATACAGACTCTACAACAAGGGAATGGAGATGACATATAACAACTTTAATTAAAATGAATAATATTAAAACTCGTGTTCAGCATGAGCCTGACAGTGATATGATTAGAAAATGCACAGTATTTAAATAAAAAATGTTTTTAAAAAATAAGGCACATTCAGGTTGTTTGAGTGCTCTGTACAGCAAAGTTTGAAGGCAATGTTCATTTTGCCTCATATGAGAAAAAACGTTGAGCCACGAATGTTCTTGAAGCTCATAACTTGGTAAAGGCTTTTTCTTTTGGCAGCATGCCAGTGCATTTGGAGTTTGCCTGTGCAGGAGTGGGTTGTCCATATCAGATGTCCTTGTGCATCCAGAAGATGGGCAGTCCTCTGTTATCTGTGTATGGTGTCGTTTCCAAAGTCTGATCAACTGGAGTCCATGAGGAAGAGGGAGGGGGCGGTGGGGCAGGAGGTGGTGGCGTTGGAGAGGAGAGAGGGGATAGAGAAGAGAATGGTGGAGGAGGAGGTGGAGGAGGCGGAAGGGGCAGAGATGAAGAAACAGATGAAGGGGATGCAGAAAGCGACGAGTTAGCCAGAGGTGGTGGAGGAGGAGGAGCTTTAGGCGCCGGCATAGATACATCGCTCCTTTTTCTCTCTCTCTCTTCATCTCCCTCATTCTCGGCTGTCCTGCAGAACTTGTGCAGCAGCTCCATGGGCATGAAGGAGGCTAACGTGCCCACGTTCTGCACGGGCCGGGATGGGATGAAGCCCAGGTGGGCGTAGAAGTGCTGCTTGTCATGGGTGGTGAGGCAGAGGCGGGTGCAGCCTCGCCCCCGAGCATACCGCTCCACACCCTCCATCAGTATGCGCCCATAACCCTTTCCCCGCAGCTCCGGTTGCACCACCACAGACTCCACAAACAGACTTCTGCTTCCCAGCACTCGGGACACGCGGGCATGGCCAATCAGTGTCTCGCCCTCCAGCAGCAGGAGATTTACAGGGTAGTTGTTACTTGACTGACGGAGGCCGTGGAGCCTCGCTCCCATGCTGCGCTGCCACTGTGTGTTCAAGAGTTCTGCACAAGCCTCTACCAGCTCCCAGTGCTCATGGAGAGGGACGATGCGGGTGCGGTTAATGTCACCATCACACCTGCACACAGGCCATGGGCAGGAATCATCACAGGAGTCAAAGTTCAATAACTCTTAGGCTAAGCCTGAAATTATGTCCTATTCAGAGCAATACAAACTTTTTATAGATTTAACAGTAAATCTCAGAAAATGGCTTGTTTAATACATAATGAACTATGTGAAACAAATGAATAATTCAAAATTGATGCTGTTTAGTGGTTTCATGCAGGTTAATTGCACTATGCATAACTTTGTAATAGTTCTTTCCACCATACAAAGATCCATTTCCTTGCATATTTCTTCACCATGTTGCTTTTCACAAACGCTCCAATAATGGCTGATTTGCCCCAGAACGATCATCTTCCCTGATTTTCCTGTGGTGTGTGGGGGTCTATGATCATATCTTCAGTCCTCCAATCTACTTCCAGTTCATCTGGGCGGTCCTGATTGTGAATTGTAAATACTCAACATGTCCGATATTTACAACTTAGTACTCTAGTGTGGGGTGTAAGCAGAATCTGTGGCGTAAATTTGTGTAATGTAATGCTAAAGTCGTGTGAGAAAGAAAGACTACTAACCAGTGAGTGCCAGGATGAAAGGCACTTGTTAGTGAGTATGGAAGAAATTCTGAGCAGGGCACCAAAATTGAGTGCAAGATAGATACACTTGTTGATGAACAAATTATGGCAACAGCCTGAATGTCTTTGTTTTTTTCTGTGCAAACAGCCCACATCACCAGCACAGCAATCAGCTCACTGTCTTTTGGTCTGAAGTCACATTATTTTGAGAGAAATTCCTGCAAGGTTTTGACAATTATAACTGCTGGTCAGAACATGTATTGGTGAGCATAATCTGAAAGTGTGTGTTTTATTCAGGGCAGATCTTACAGTGTGGGGACTTTGATAACTTAAAATGACCACAAATTGGTGAAAAATGTGTGGGGAAGCCTGAAATATGTAAAACTTGAACTGGACCCAGCATACACAAAACACAACAATCATCATAGAGCAGTTTTAGTGCATTCCTTTGTTACAAAGTGCTTGAGTTGAGCATAAAGTGGCAAATCTGAAATTCCAAAAGCAGCACTCCAAGAAAGAGGTGTATAAGAGTGCACCAAATCTACTACATAAAAACACCACTCATTAGAAAACATCTGATGTCAGGGTGATGCCTAAAAAAACCCTGAAAAAATCCGTTCTTGTTTCTGGAAAACGTTTGTGTTGCTTTCCAACTGAAATGCCATGTTTCAGTAGCAAGAGTCACAAGTAGCTGTAGACAGAACCTGAGCAGGCAAGTGAGGCAAACATGCTTTGGCAATGCATAAGGCGTGCAGCAGTACAGGATGGATTGGAACACATGCTGTAAGTTAAACCACTGGGCTGCTACAGCACCAACATGACAAGAACACAACACATATATATATATATATATATATATATGTGTGTGTGTGTGTGTGTGTGTGTGTGTGTGTGAGGTGATAATTCCTAATGAACTGCAATAACGGTTTTATGACCCTCAGCTGCTGCACAGCACACTTTCTGTGGAGCCCTCAATTAGGCCTCTTCTGTGTAAAACGCTTTTGCAAACAGATTCTGCTGTAATTCTGTGTTTCCTTTTTCTCAACCAAGAAGATGCAACAGGTCAGTCTGTTACATCCCCTGATGGCTCAAGGGACTTTTACACAGTTTAACAGCTCCTGACCACAGGGCTGACGACACAGTGCAGAGCGATGGTTTTAGAAAGAGGGCAGATCTTTCCTAAGTTGCTTTTGTATGAAAGAGTATTCAGCTCACATACTCTTCAAAAAAGTATTACACATTTAATGGATCTAGCTCACAGTCTCGCCTGCTTTTTTTCTACTGAGACTTCAAAAAGCCATAAAAATCTATTCAGCAGACTATTTTCAGGACCTGATAAAATGAGACAGCTGCCTGATAATTCTGTTATTAGTTTCAACGTATTTCTTTCCATAGAAAAACGTTTTTTTATATTGTTTTCAAGTACAAATGGTTTAAAACAGGCTAAAGCATTTCTATGAGCCAAACAGTAAAACACCATTACAAACAATAAAGACATCAGTTAATGCTGGAAATTTTAACAACACAGCTTGGTTCTGTTGAACAATGAGGCACTACCAGCTTGTTACATTGCAGAATTTAAAATACAGTAAAATGCATAAACTCCATTAAAGTGTAAAGTGACCATTCATGCAGTGGTCATACATGAACACAGAACAGCACAAAATTCTTCCTCTGCATTTAACCCAAGTGAAGCAGCAGGCAGCCAGGAACACAGAGCCCCGGGGAGAAGTGGTTATAATGGTATCCCATATTATAACCACTTCTCCCGGAGAACATGAAGCTAATGTCAAGGTCTCTGGTCAAGAACTGAGAAAATTAATGAGTGGAAATGAAATCACATGCTTCTGTTTAATTTAGCTAAAACTCACAAAGACCTGAATTAAATTACACCCAGCGATTAAACATCCACTCTTACCTACAGTGATGCGTCCACAGAGAGACAGAACTGAGTCTGTTCTATGCACAGACACTCTTACACACCCAAGAGGAGAGTGTCAGAGTGAGGAAGTGAATGAGCTCAGAATGCTGATCTCAGATCAGACTGAACATCAATATTATTAGAGCTCACTTAACAGGTCTTGCAGGGAAGCGCTGTTTTTAGGTGTGCAGTTCTCACAGCTGACTTTTTTTAACAAGTGATCTCACAAGTGGTGGCAAGTGTGGTGACAAAGCATTAGAGGCAAATTTTAATTCAACTACTAAACACTGACATGCATGGTTTTAGCTGGCGTGCTCACACAAAAACCGAACTGGGTGAATGGAGATTTCAGTAGTGCATAATTCAGTAGTGGGGATGTAAAGTCTTTAGATTGGACTGATGTATCAGCTTATTTTCAGTATCAGTGTTGATGATAGGAACCAGGGATTGAGACACATGCAATGCTAATATTTTCTACTACTGCAGTATTTATTTACTATGCAAAATGTTCAGTGAGCTTACACTTCCTCTGGGTGGTTATATGTATAGTTGATCACATGTGTACTATTTCACCACACATCATCCTCTGTGTAACTCTAAGTCATGTGGGTTTTAACAATAGTCCCAAAACAATGTTTTAGATATGATGCAGTGTATCCATAACTATTTCAAGCCCATGACTTCCTGATTGCAGGGTGAATGCCCTAACCACTAGGCCACCAGCTGTGCATGTGCTACAAAGTACTGTTGAACAGTTTGGACAAAAGTATTTGGGACACACCTGTTTTATTTTTCTTGTTGATAGCCTTCCAAGATGAGGCTAAGGGAGGACCAACTCCATATTAAAGTCCAACCAAAGCATTGTCATTAAGGTCCCTGTTGGTGGAACTGTCAGGCGTCCCAATACCTTTGTCCATATAGGAGCGGTTTCCCTGACAGGGATTAAGCGTATTACTGGACTAAAAGGTTATTTTCCTGGACTGGTCTTTATCTCTTTCTGGGAAACTGGCCCATCATGTATAAAGTCTAATTTGAGCACCAGGGGGCGCTGTCAACACAAAGTCTATGCAGAAGTTGTTTCCTAATATGGTGTTGTGTCCTGTGCCGAACAAAGCAAGAACATTTAACTCTAAAACTCCGGCTATTATTTCTCCAGTTAATGCAGCAGTGGTTAACTATTATATATACAGTATAAACAGATCCCACCCTCTGTCGACAGGAGTTCATTCGAGTCAGGAGTTGTAGTTTAGCTAGTTTTGAGCTCTGGCATGCAAAGTTGGCAATCAGTTCGACACGGGTCTTCTCAAAGCACATTAATAACCAGATTCTGTTCAGTAAAGGAGAAATTAATCAGAACTGAACACGCAGTCGCTCCAGAGTCATGATAAACAGTTTGTCATTCATTTAAAAGTTAAACACGTGATACTGTTTACCCACATTTTCATCCTTATTTTCTTCCTCTCCGTGTCAGAAAACAGGCATCGAACGAGGCCACAAAGAAATGTCTGCTGTCAATATCCTTATTCTGCCTTAAAAGCATAATTTAAAGCTCAGCTCTCAAGCTTCAACTGCCTCTGCACTCAGTGACAACTTACAATGAATGAGGAGTCTCCTCCAGTCTTGATCTAGTCTAGCAGCTCGCCCTCTACAGGATAGGAGGAGGCTCTTCACTGTGTTCAGACTCCAATTCTCCAATTCTTTCAAAAGGATCAAAATTCCAGTAATGTGTGATAATGGACTTCACAGTTTAATAAACGAATAATAGGAATAATATTTTACTGAAAGTTTCATTTGTACTCGGAGACTAAATATTCTCAATGAAACTTTCAAAGGGTCAAAGTTTCAGTGTGTAAACGAGTAACCTCTGCACCTTTAAATCTTACATTTTAATGACAAATGGTAACAATAGTAATTAAAAAAATTATGAATATTTTACATGAGTGGTTTTGTGCTCAGAGACTAATTCTTTAAATGACATTTTCAAGAATGATCAAAATTCCTGTAATGTCTTAATGCAAAGTCAATGCACCCTTTAATATAAATGTTTTATTCAAAAAGTGTATTAACACAAACAAATAAGAATTCACTTAACAGTAAGTTAATTGTCTATAGTATTTATACCCAAAATTTGTGTACATATAGTTTATTTCATATTGAGCATTTTCTACAGTTTTGAATAATTTTATATGTTACATTTTTCTTTATATGTTACATTGTTCTGGTATTTGTGTCTGTTTCCTCTGAGAAAATGAAGAATAGGAATAGTATTTTATGAACAGTTTAATTTCTTAGTAAGAATTTAGCTGTAATAAGTACAAATGAAATTTTAATTCAATTTAAATTAAATGTAATTACTGGACATTGCCTTTTCTTCTTCAGATGGTTTATTAGTATGAAAGTTACATTAAAATGAACTGGTATAAGCAATTTCTCACTTGTGAACAGAAACTATCACCACTTTTTTTTTTTAACCATTTCTTCCAAGTTTTCCACCCTTAGTGCTGATAATGCTGTTACTTGTTCAAACCAAGTCAGAGGTAAAAGGTAGTAGTAGATTTTGTGCACTCTTATGCACGTCTTTCTTGGAACGCTGCTTTTGCCACTTTATGCTGAACTCAAGTACGAATGACAGACTTACTGTAAATAATAGTATACATACTTTACACCAATTGATGGGAAAACAAAAAAAATGGGAAAATGTAATGTCTCTTCTATAGGACTCCAGTTGACATCCTGTAACTTACCATGACTTGTAGACATACCATGACTTGTATACAATGTAAAGTATGTAAAACTATGTTTTGGAAGAGGATGTAGCCAATCGGACATTTTAAAACCATTGATAATGTCTAATAATTCACCATTACAAAGAAAAACTAAATATGGTATAGTACTTATTGGTGTTTTCCAAACATCCCACCCAATGACATCGAGTCAGGGACAAGTTGAAGCGTCAGACTGCAAAACTGTCACTATTTCAGTTCATACAGGGATTCAGTCAATTTCTGTTCTAAAACCTTCAGAAAATCAATCATTCATTGCACAACCACATTCGAGTAAAAAAAAAAAAAGCATGGAAATTACAGTCTGATTAGTCATAGCTTTGTAACTCCATGCCCTCTAATACAAGCTTACTTTTTACTGGTACAATATGATGTGATGGCCCTGGAATAATAATTTTGTCTGAGTAAGCCCTGAAAATATTACTCTCTATGAGTCCTCTATGAGAACACCTTCCCCTCAGTTTCACCTCTTCCCTTTCAAAACACACACAGAGATTCAAACCAAGTTAAGAATCAGAACGTGTTACCAAAACGTTTGCTTTATTTAATCTTCGGGACAACTCATCCAGAATGACCAAGAGAAGAAATAAGCACTAGATTCTTTCTCACATCCTCCAATAGAGACTGCCAGCGGAGTCAAAGTAAAACAAAAATAATCCATGTAATAATAATATAATAATATCATAATAATAATATAATAATACATGAATCAATACAACATGTGGAGTTTGTGTGAGCAAGACGAGGACCTAACGTCGGTCACCGTGGATACCACCAGCACTAACTCAACGCACCAATAGCAGGAAAGGAAACAAGTCTTATTTTATTAAATAAGTGTTAATCAAAGCTTTGCGCGGTCATAAAATGCTTCTAAAATGTCTGTTCAACTTCTTTTTTTGCATTTTAACTTTAGATTTGACTTTAGGCTTCTTGTTTTCCCCAACCACACTTTTTTATTTTCGTTTTTTATTTTTTAAGTCCACTGAATTCTTCTTTTTTTTCTTTAAGCGTGTCCATAGGAAGGGATGGGTCCTTGGCTGGGTTATTTGTTGTTTTATGTATGTTGTGCGTATGTGTGAGTGTATGTTTAGGTGTAAGCCAGTGTATGTATGTGTGTATACCCGTCTGTCTGTGTCAGACTGGTTGAGAGTTGAAGCCGTAGGAAAGGTAATGCTTCTTTTTCATACCGAAAAGCTGATGTTTTGATTGTGGCCGTGCAGGTGTCTGTGTGTGTGTGGAGAATGGGGTCAGAGAGAAAGAGACAGAGCAAGAACAGAATATTTCATTCTCTTTCTCTTCTGAAGTTGAGCATAAAAAGGAGTGTGTGCCTACAAAATATGTCTATATAAACTGTTTGATTATGTGTGTGTGTTTGTTTGTGTGTGTATGTGTGAGTGTGTAAGGCACGACCAGTCTCTCTCAGTCTCTAAGATCCATGCTGGAGCCAAACAGAGCCACCAGCTGCTCCTCATAATGAGCTATGTTCCTCTTCATGATCTCTTTACACGGGCCCAGCAACCGCTCAAAAGCTTGCACATCGATCACTGTAAAACACACACACACCCCATATTAATAAGAGATTTAAAAACAAAGAATGCATTCAAAACATAAACAGCGTTCTCTATTGTGACAAACCACTCAATCACACAGAGAGAGACATCTGTGCACCAGATAACTGATAAGGTTATGGTTAAAAGGCTTATTATTGATTATTTAGAAAGCTGTGATGTGTAAGCTTGATCCTGGTTCTGTCAATTATTTCAAGCTAAATTTGGCTTCAACTGAGTTTTGTCAAGCTACAGTTCAGGCAGAATTTCTTTTGGGTCAGAAAATGACAAGTTCAGTCCCCTCTGTTGCCACAGTGTTATCCTTCAAGTGTGTTAGATGTGACTTTTCAAGTGATATGTGGGCATTTATCCTCCCTGTGTTGGTGGAGGGTGACGGAGTGTGGAGGGGAGGTACAGTTGGTTTCATGCGGAATTATGTTAAGCTAAATTCTGGGGGTTTTTTTGTAGACAAAATCAGGTAAAAACTCTTTTTGTCTGAAACAGAATTTCAGACTGAATTCTGCTGTGCCACTGCTGGGTTTGAACTGAATTTGGTCTGGCTATAGTTAAAACTATCAGGCAGTGTCATGCTTGAACAAGATTTTGTTGCAGTTTGTTACAGTTGGGTTCAGAACTGTCAGGCATCTGATTGACAGTTTTGTATGGATATGGACTGGCTCAGAAAGAATTTGTAAGGGCTACAGAAGGTTTTAGACAAAAATCTAGCAAATGTCTGTCAGTTTCAGATTCTCAAGTTGCTGTTGTGGGTGCTGTTGGGTTGGACTAGTCCAGGATGCTTTCTGCTTTTAAATAGGTTCAGGCTAAAATTGTACTCATGATTAAAGCTCTGCTGTGCACACAAACACATACCCAAGCACTTGACATCTCCTGCGGCATAAGCGGAGGCAGCCCGTGGTTTATTGGTGACAAGAGCAAGCTCTCCAAAGTACTGCCCTCTGGTGCAGCGAGCAATATCTACTTCTGCATTATCCTGCCTGTCTGCTTTTGTCTGAGACAGAGAGAGAGAGACACATAGAGAGAGAGAGAGAGAGAGAGAGAGAGAGAGATGTGTTTAAAGTGGAGGATT
>JBBPCW010000014.1:11506959-11522487 GCA_037974425.1 Phenacogrammus interruptus | reverse complement strand
ACACACACACACACACACACACACACACACACACACACACACACACACACACACACACACACACTTTGTGTATGTATATACATGCACACAAACCTTTGTATCATTTCAAAGTCTCCATTTTTACATTATACTGTCCTGTGTTATAACTTTTATTCTATTGGTTGCATCATTTCTACTTTCTTCTTTTGTTCTATCCACTTTGCTGCTGTAGCAATGCAAATTTCCCACCCATGGGAGTAATGAAGTTTTATCTCATATTATTTTATTCTGTTCTGTGCTATTGTATTCTAATGTCAAATATTGGCAGTCTGTGAGGACGCATCCACATAAGAACTGTACTTTGTACAAAGGACAATAAAACTTTGAATATTGAAAAAACATCTATTCTATTTTTGGTCCCTTTTCCTAAATGTAGTACAAGATAGACCAAAGCAAGGACAAATCTGGATTGGGCCTCCAAGAGCCTGGAGGGATGCCCATCAGAATTAGAGCAGGCCATCACTCAGAGTAAAAGTGGAGCAGTCAGGTACTGAGGGAAGCATAAAGAACCTATGTAATGGAAAAAACAAAATTTCCTTACTTTTTTTTTCTAATGAGAGTTTGATGCAGCATGTGAACATTTTCCAGGTCATAAGTACAACTCATTGGATTTATATTGAAACCAGGGAATGAAGAGTGACTCTGACTTTAGAGGAAAAGAGGGGCATATTCATATATGGTATGGTGGTGATCAAGGAGATCTTTGTTGTCCTTGTTATTTGACAGAGCGCTGAGATTCTTCTCTCTAGTTGCAACATCTTACTCAGCTGTGCACAGCTGTTGCAAACAGCTGGAGTCCTAAGTAGAGGCACCGGTTTAACTGTTTCAATTTCAGTTGTTTCAGTCAGTGAGAGAGCTCAAATGGGTAAAAACAAAATAAAAAAGCATCAGAAGGACGAGAGAAGGCCATGCGGACTAGTTTTAGCATGGACACCTAAAAACAAGGATAAAAAGCTACTAAATTTAGATGAAACCTAGACTGAAAAAGCCAAAAACAACCCAAATCAACTCAGCTTAATGAATCACAAGTTTAAATACACATACATGTATGTATGTGTGTGTGTGTGTGTGTATGTGTGTATGTGTGTATGTATCTATGTAGCGCGTTTGTGCTGTATTTTATTCCAAGTATTCCAGTATTCCAAAAACTTCATGTCCCACAATACCTTACAAATAAGTCAAACATGTAATATCCATCAAATTAGTAGTGGCTGGCATAACGTTGAAATCACCACTAATTCACATTTTTGCACGGCTCACGAATTCAGTCTTCAGCAGTTTAACTCTCCCCTTTAAATGTGTTTCACCCTGAGTTGCTTTTCAAATAAAATGCAGAGCACTGCAGCCAGTCAGAAGAGCTCATTTACATACACATGTCTTAAATGTGTGAAAACCTGTCTTTATGGAGCTTGCTTTGTGCACCTAGGCACAGTCATGCTGGAATAAAAAAGGGCCTTCACCAAACTGTATCCATAAAGTTAGAAGCATGGTGTTGTCGAAAATGTCTTGGTCTGCTGAAACATTAAGATTGCCCTTTAGTGGAAGTAGGGGACCACCTGAATTCAGTAATGAACAGGTTCCAATACAGTACTTTCATACATGACAGTGAATCAACAAGTTAAAACATTTTAACACTTGTTTCTACAGGTGTGAATAAAAGCTACAGCAGTCATTTGAATCTCTGTGACACCTCAGCAAGGTGGAGACTAGTTTTCACCCCAAACATATTGCCAGTGTGTGCTGGTGGGTTTTTCCTATTCCTTGTGTGGTAAGAAAGCACCATCTACTGTTCATTCTAAAAAGCTGCAAGCAACATCAAACTCTACTGCTGGTGTGGATTTGCTTAAAGTGACTGAAATTACTTGCTTTATATGTTTACCTTATCTTAAAGAAAACATATCACCTCAACACAAGTTGCTGTAAGTAAATTGTTGGTGACATTTAATTCACATGGAGATTGTTATTATTATGGAAATTAAAAGACTGAAACTTTAGAATGAAGTTATAAGCCTCATGCTATGGAGGTGTTTCTCAGTTCTAATAGTCTAGTCCACATGCACTACAGCTCTGTGTTCTCATTTCTAACTCACTTGATCCAGGTAAAACATGTTGATGTGAAATGTGTCTAGAGAAACGTCTTTACTGTGGTGGTGATAGGAGCCAGACGTCTCAATGTCTACAA
Organism: Phenacogrammus interruptus; assembly: GCA_037974425.1. Classification (NCBI taxonomy): domain Eukaryota; kingdom Metazoa; phylum Chordata; class Actinopteri; order Characiformes; family Alestidae; genus Phenacogrammus; species Phenacogrammus interruptus. Next base: position 11,520,266 of record JBBPCW010000014.1, on the reverse strand, counting down.
AGCTAATGCACCTATTTACCATCCTACAAACTGTGGGGTTTTAATAATGAATGTTGGTAAAATAGCAGTAACTATATAAAAGGATTCATTGGGAATTATTATACCGCAACTGGCAGTTTATTTACAAACATGTAATAAACTTTAAAGAGGCATTAAATGTTCTTAATGTCCACCATGGTTTGGCAAGTTCCTCTAAAATGGAACAGCTACTCTTAATTTTTACATTGTTAACATTACCTTTTGGTTTAATATCGGGGTGGAGGTAGCTCAGTGGGTAGGATACTTGCCTCCGGCCCAAGTGGTCATGGGTTTGAATCCTACCTTCAGCACCACCATTGGGTTCCTGAGCAAGTCCCTTAACTCTAAGTTGCTCCAGCGAAAGACTGCTCCCTGTAGGTAGGGAATGGAAGTCGCTTTGGATAAAAGTGTCTGCTAAATGCGGTAAATGTTTAATTATGCAGACATGTGGAATTTACCTTTAACCCTATGACAGGAACAAGGACCAACACAGAGATCTTGTAACAGTCTTCATTTATTGATCATTTATTGAACTGGCCATAGGAAGTCAAATTAAACAATCACAACATTGCTTTTCAGTATTATATTACAGTATATTAGGATTTAAAAAAAATATACATGCATATACAAACAGTAGTCCGTAAAACATTTCTGCATCTGGCCTCATAGACACAGGCTTCAAAATATGTTGTGTAAGTCTGAAGGAGTTCACATTAGGTTTTGCAGTATAACTGCCTATAGTCTTGTAACAGAGTGGATTTTAAAAGAGCAATGCAGAGCGTTTTGCTGCTGGTTACTAGTGGTGGTTTACCATCCAGCCTATGAGTTTTAGTGTGATGTAGTGATGTCAGAACTTACGTTCACTACATCACACTAAAACTTCTAATGTACTGAAGCTGAATGCAGAAATTCATCCAGCTAGCTAAGGATGAAAGTAGTCTATATTCAACATCAAAACTTAACATGGCATTAGAGCTCAAATTTATGTGTGCAAGGATCGATGCCATCATATAGAGCATAGTGAAATCTCACATAGCAGTGTACAATCATACTGGAGTCAACTTAATTCATTTCTTCGAAATACACTCTTAAAAATAAAGGCTCCTAAATGGTTCTCGAAAAGTTCTTTACACTCCCACATCTCATTTATGCAAATGGTTCTTTAAAGAACCATTAGTTTAAAGGTTCTTCAGGGAAACAACATATTTAATCCTTCAAAAATCATTTGTTCAAAAGAATCCTTCAAATTCCTTCATTCCAAAGAATGCTTCAAAATTTAGGCTCCTTCACTTTCAAGAGTGTCTCTCTAGCAACATTGTTGGAACATGTTTGCAGAGCTTCTTGATTACGGAAACAGTCAAAAGTCATAGAGGATCATCGCTATTCTTAATTGCTGCACAAAATGGCATCACCTTAGCCGTTTCATGTTTTTAGGTAACATTTTTTTCCTTTTTATTCTAATTTGTACATTAAATGGGATATCAAGTCAGTGCTGAGTATTATGCTGTGTGTAGCTGTTTAACATGGTGAATTTATTTGAACTAAAAGACTTTCTCCCTGAGACCAGATGAAGGTGCAAGAACAACTTGCACAATGTGCAACACTGCACAGGGAAGAACGTTCACTCGCTGAGCACTGGGTAGTGACCATGTGACCCATGTGGAGAATGACCATTTAGGTACCTCCCAACAATCTGTATATACTACATATATGCATACGTGAGGTCAGCACCAGCTGAGAGTGTCCTAATAAAACGAGGCCCGGTTTGCCAGAAGGGTCACAGTACAAAGATCACACTAAAATAACTGAGCAGGAAAAAATATGAGTACACTCAACAACAGCTTAATTTCAATGGACAGATTTAAAACTTGCTGTCATTAAATCTTCCAGCAGTACAGCAAATTACATCAGCTCTTATAAATATGTAATATTCTGAAAATATATTCCAATATATTCTATTTGCATTTTGGCAAATGTTGACGACGTATTGCGATGCATGTCATTTTCTCTGTGGGTGGAAGCAAAAAAGGAGGCATTTGTGTCCCTGAAACTATCAGTACATCACTATTGGATATATCAGTATGTTTCAAAACGACACAACTGCAAACAGCTAATTTTCTCCTTCCTTGCAACAGAGAGTACAGCATTTCAGCACTGTTCCAAATCATCAAAAGCACAGTAATGTTTAAGAGCTTAAAATCACTTGCATTCCGCTTTATAATGCTACAGTGTCATCTGGAAACCAGGGCCTAATTATTTCAATCATTTTTTACAGATTTTTTTTTTACAATGTTTGTGTTCTTCAGGTTGACTTTGATTTTGTTGAAAGGTTTCCTCTTGAACAAAGAAGGCTATACTCCTGAAATTAGTAACATTCGTTTTTTTTTTTTCAGTTGAAGCCGTCTGCAAGACTATTTACATTCTTGTGCAAATATTCTTAAAAAGTTTAAACAAGACATTTCAGTGCCCACACATCTCCTACGCCTGTTGTTCTTAAGAGGCCATAGAGGTTAGGCCAGCAGGCTTCATAAAAATGTTTACAGAAATAATGAGCTATTATTTAAAATCTATGTAAAATATTTTGTTGTAAAAAGTGTCCCTCATTTCACCACTAAAAGGCCTCTAAGAGGATTAGAAGCAAACCTCTGTAACAAAAACACTTTTTCCTACACAAGTACAATTCTGTAAGGTGTTGTATTTGACTGGGCCTGTAACAGTTCACGTTCTCCACCTACAAATGCCAAGTAACCCCTGGCTGAACTGCCACCTCATCCTTAGGCTATAAACGATGTTAGGAACTGTGCAGACGTTGATGTTATAGACGTTGAAGTAACACAGCAGTCCACACAGTATGATATATCAGTAACATTGCACATAAGGGACGTTACATTTCCAGACTTCACACGGAGGCGTCAACTGCTAATAGATGTATTCACATTCAGCATCCTGACACAATGTTGTAAAACAATCACAGCCACCCCAACCCCCATATTAAAGAACTGAACAGTCTGTAGCCTTTGGAACAGTCATGAGTCAAAAACAACTAGACAAGCCAATTGAAGGCTCAGCCAGTTCAGAGTCAATTATTGTCAGTAAAACGTCCAATTATCGCTTTCAGCAATGTGTCTTGTGTATTTGCAATATTTGTAGTTAGTTAGCTGGATATATATTGTACATATATATATCTCTCTGTCCGGGGGGGGTGGGGTGGGGGCATTAACGCCAAGATTACAAACACCGTTAACGGCGTTAAAATCTATGTCCACCTCTAATATATATATATATATATATCGTATACACGTGTTACTGAAGGCCACTACATACATTTATTAACATAATACAGGCTTATTCCTTTCACATTTCATAACATCTTAATTGTTCATTTCTGCTTTTTGGAAATCTTCATAAATGTTTACATAAATTTATGTAGGTGTCATAAAACCTTATGAATATCAGCCCTCAGTAGAGTGTATAACATATATATATTTGTACAGTGATTTTCAAATTATATATTGGCAGACAATATAAAAAGTCAGATGTGTGTATGTGTGTGTGTGTTTAATCCCTGTGACTGATGAGACCATCCCACAGGGTCTTCCCCTACAGCCATGTGAACAAGTGTGTGAATGTGTATGTGGGTTAAATCCCTGTGACTGCGTGACTGATGAGGGCTTGAGGGTGTTCCCTAAAGGCCATTCTGTCCAAGCTAGTCTCACTCTCTCTCTCTCTCTCTGTTTCTCTCTCCCATTCACTCTCTAAAACACCCAGTTAAAATTACTCAGAATCAATTTTTCTCTCTATTCACTGTCCTCTCCTACTCTGTTACCATGACACCCTCTTTTATAATTAATTCTTTTTCTCCTGCCAAAGGCCCAGTTATTTCATAGTGTTGCCTTGGTAACTGTGCTGAGCTGAGCCTTCAGTTCTACTCTTGTACAGAAGGGGCAGCAGAGTGCAATGCAGCAACTCTTACTAACGAGAACGCAACATCAAAGAAAAGAACACAGAGAACAAAGGGCAGCTGTGTTCCGTTACTGCGGCAACACACAAAGGACAGCCTGGTGCCGGGGGCAGCAGGCCTCATTATGTTCCTCCTGGCGATTGCCACGGTAATATGTGAGCCGCACCCCATGGAGCTGGAAGTACGGGGTAAAAAAAACACAAGCCTTACACATTAGCCTCTTACAATCCTCTAAACTAAAAACATCAAAGCTTTGACCCTGGTGGCAAGGGTCAGATATCCCTGACCTCTGACCGCTCCTAGATTGATAATAATGAGTATAATGAAGTTTAGTTGAAGTTCAGCTGGAAGAGGTCTTGTAAGGAGATGAGAGAAGGAAAAAATGTCAGAGGATTGGGGTCTGGTGAGTGGGAGTGGTTTACGGGAGGATTGACAGCTAAGGCGCAGGGGGGGCAGGAAGACGCTCCAGGATCCAGGCGTTCACTTCTTGTAGAACAGACTCTGCCGTCTCAGGCAAATCATGATGCAGGGCATGGTAGGCTCCTTCATATACCTGATACATGAATACACACACACAGACACACACACACACAAATGTGGATAATCTCACATATTTTGAAATCATGAAAAACAATCATGAAAAACAATCCTCATATGCTTTGCTTTCAGAGTTGGAATGCTTTGGTGGTTCTGAAAGCACCTGGAAGATGTTAAACTCTAACATGTTACAAATTCAAGCAACAGAAAAAATCTGGTGTTCTGGCTGGGTGGCAGTAGAAATGTGTGGTATGGGGAAGACAAGATTTACTGGCTGGATGACATTTCACATTATTTGTGTTCATGTGTGCTATGGCATGTTAAAAATCTGCACTTGACACAAGTATGTTTGTACTGTGATGTATATGTGTAAGTAATAGAATGCGAATGAGCATATTTTTAGTGACTTTAAATGACTAAACTCAAGTAGCCCATTTATTTGTCCATACATTCACATATGAACTCTGGTATAGAAATTTGTGTTTTATTTAAAGACAGAAGCAGACTGACGCATACTTTTCTAATCAACAGAGCTTAATAAATCCAGCTCTTTAACTGCATCCTTTGGTGACTGGTGGTAAAACTGTCTTATTGACAGATGCCAAAATATCCTTTAAACACAACCTTGCTGAATGCTCCCACTAGCAGATCACACCAAGTCACTAACGTTGCCTCACATCTGTCTCAAGTTTGTCTTTGTTTGGGTGGTCTGAGGCAGCTCTTGTTTTTACATGAGGGTGTGTACCCTGTATACCTGACAACAAAATTAAAAATATGGATCAACATTTTGTTTGAGATACAAAGTGTGGTTGTAAGTCTAAGTTTCTTTTCTATTTCTAGCACTGACTGATAGGAATACAAACGAAATGTCAGCAGGAATATTAAACTTTCGAGAGTAGTGTCTGGGGACCTCATGCCCTGTGTCCACGACTCCCCAGGAAAATCTCAGCCTGATTTGCCACTTCTTACTCTGATTGCTGGCAAGTAACTAAATTGTCTGCTCCCATAGGAAATGACTGCTCGTCTGTCCACCTGTTGCCTGCCAGTGGGATCATACAGTTATTCCTAAAGCCGGTTGTTACAGTGTTTGACTTTGTTGGATAATGTTAGGTTAATGTGCTCCGGCCTTAAAATTCATCACTATTCTCTATGCCTGAGTCTGGTTATGGGTGTATGAGTCAGACCCTCTTTTGTTGTGTTCTTTTGCCTTTATGTACATGCATCTGTTTCTGTGTGTAATATTGAATGTACTGAATATGTGTGTGTGTGTGTGTGTGTGAGAGAGAGAGAGAGAAAGACAGATGGCAGACTCACCTTCATTTTTTTGTCTGTGCTCTTTGCTTGCTTATACATGAGGTGGGATCCTCCGATGCTACAGAGCTTGTCATCACTGCCATGAAGAATGAAGAAAGGCCAGGTGATGTTGGGCAGTTCCCTCTCGATGCGCGTGGTCGCAGACATCATCTGCATTCCAAACGAAACACGCATCCCTCCATGATAATTCAGCTCATCTGATTCATATGCCTGTACCTGCAGCACAGGAGGGAAACTGCATCAGTTTTGTTATTTATCTAATTTTCACAAAGTTTATCTAATTTTCACAAATTTACTGTAACAAATGAGCCCTGATGGCAATAGATTTAACTGGTCCACATCAGATCCACGCACAGAGATAATCATGTTTAGAGATACACTTCTTCGACAGAATGTATTATTTTCTTAAGGGGATCATGATCTACTTTTTATTAAATAACCCAACCCCCCTTCAGGTCTTCATTTGAGCGGTTTTATGAAAGGTAATATATCGTTTTACGGCCTCTTTTTTGGCTTAGAATGTATCAGGTTGGTTCTGATACAGTCTTTAAGAACGATATATGTAAATGTCCTCTGTTTGGCTTCCTCATTCAAAGAGCATGAAACACTCTCTGACCCTGTTAATTACTGGTCACTTCACATGTGACTGGAATTTGGATTGGATCCACATCCATAGCCACATAGCCACAAGCATTTACACTGGGTAGTCAAGTGCATCCCCAGTCAGCCACACACTCAATTACTATGTGGTGAGCAATATGAAAATCAGCTTGTTAACAAAAACAAGCTGCATGCTCCTCATTTTTCTGTTTTATTCAAAGGAAAAGTGTAATTTTCACCAACCAATTAATCTTCATGAGATGATGGCTGTTTAGAATAATCATCTTTCTGTGTCATTGCATTCACGCATGCATTAAAAACAAATAGTAACAAGATGGTTGCTAACGTTTAACCAAACTGGCACTTTATTTAAACTGACTGGCTCATCCAGAGGGGGTTACACACCTAAAATTAAACTCACATCAGGAGATGAACTGAAAGAGCAGTGCTTGCCAGCACTAAATGCCAGAGTGAGGCCTCTCCAATAAGCCGAATATTAGAGGGAGGAACTGTGACAGGACTGGGTGGGGTTTTGGTTGTCGAATGCATCTTTCAGAGTTTACACTGCTCTAACATGTCCCTCGAATATGTCTCAGACCAACTCCTGCAGTGGTTAACACAATTTATATCTGTTCTAAATGCATCTTGAGTGTATTTACATCTGCATTTTCATGTGGCTTGGCCTCATTCAAAGATACTAGAGATGCCTGAAGTGACCAGACATAAACAAGGTCTTAATAACTTCAGTGTGACTGAGTGATGTAACTGCTATAGACTGAATAAGCACAAATAAACTACCATTAAAAAGTTCAGAATCACTGGTATAAACAATTTATTATTTTATATAAAACAACTTCTATGATGTGGATTCAAACATTACAAACCATTGATCATTATCTAAAATTTATACTTTTTCATTCCTAGTGCCATAGCAATTATTTATAAGCTGTGAGGTTGTACAGAACCAGCATATAATAGTCATTTTTATACACATATCTGCAATCAAATTAGTTTCATATTGATAACCGAAGTCCCAGACCTTTGAACAATAGCATACGTTGGTTTTTGTGACATTGCACAATCTATACGGGTTATTTATAGTTATGTAACAAAAATAAGTTTTATGTCATAGTTAAGATACAACTTGCTTCACAATTTTATTGTTTATAAGTATAGTATAAACATTCGAGGCCTGCATATGCATTTGCATCACAGAGGCCTTTCTAATGTATGACTGACGCGAAGAGAGCTTGGTTGAAAAGCAAACCTCCCACACCTGTTGGTCCTGTTGGTTGTATTTGCCTAACTTTGTTAGACAAAGTGAATGGGGCCATTCACAAGCGGCCAAAAGGGTACCAGACCATCAGGATAATCTTGTGTGATAAGTCTCAATGGTGTCTTTCCATCTTTTGTTTTATCATTCATTATAACTTGGAAAAACCACACACATGCAAATTATTATTTTTTTAGGGAACAACTCAGCAAAAATAAAATTCAGTTTTCTTCTTTAGCACCAGAGTTATGAGGCTGGCGTGGCTAGAAAACACTAGAAATCAGTCACCCAAATCCTTTTCACTTCTCTCTTCTTTCTCAGATTGCACCCAGCTCTTTATTAAGATGGCACAATTTGGCTTGGTGTGGACCATAAATGAATATTTTTTTCTTTTAACATTTTTCATATTTATGGTTGTCTAGCCTTGTACCTAACGTTCTAAAATAAAGTTTAAAACTAAAATTGGACACCAAATATATACTGATGGATCAAAAAGAATTTTCCAAAATATTAGTATATTCATTGAATATATTCCATAGGAAATATGTTAAGTGACTAAATGTTATGTGGCTAAATAAGAAAAAACAGGAATTGAAACTAGACTCTAACTGCAAGATTGTTGCCTAGAAAAGCACTATAGCCATATTTGTCCACTAGGCAGCCTTACAAAAATATTTATTCAGACAGGAGCCCCTATAAAGTGTCCAGACACTTCAAATGAGTCGGTTCAGCTACTTACACGCCTTGGTGATGCATGAATTTTACTGCACATACGCAGCTTGTACCATCTCTGTAGAGAAATCTTGCCAAAATAATATGAAACTCTGGAGCAGCCATATATTAGTGAAAGTGCAGCATGCCCAATGTCAAGTGTTTGGCTTGAATGGTAGAAATCCCCTGGAGCACCATCAAATACTTTTGAATTGCATTTGAGTGCTGTTTGTAATCTAGCTCTAGTCATTCAGTATCAGGCACTGGCCCTTACTAATGCTCTTGTAGCTGAATGCAATCAGATTTTCACAGCAATGTCTATAGTATCTGGTATCAAGCCTTCCCAGAAGAATAAAGGCCATCACTGCAGTAAAGGAGAGAAAAACTGCCTGTTAACAGCCTTGTTTCCACAAGAAATGTAGGATTTCTGCAATAAGGTTTGGGCATAATGGACCATATTCCTGCACAGGGATTAAGACTAGCCCTAGATTTAACAGAATGTTGAAAAGTAATCACCGTCCAGAGACCCAAAGCTATAATGTATTACACAAGTGACTAGAGCTAGTACTGCTCACTATATTGTTCTCCACTAACACTAATAAAAGTCAATAAATTGCAATTCAAATAGAGACATCTGACAGAGGTTGATGCCTCAGTGACCTTTAGCTTCCTTTGTTTGTCTGTGGCTGAAAGAGCATGGAGCAGCTGGCTTCTATTGTGGTAAAGGCTTCCCTAAAGTTCAAACCAGATGATTTGATTCTCACAGGCACTTCTAACAAACAGGTGCTCTTTAATCAAAAAGTCTGTTCAGAAATTCATCACTACAGCAACACCAAATATTTCCCTTCCAAATCACATAAACTTTGAATTCCAGCAATTCTAGGATTTTCCCTAGCTTCCTATGTGGCGTCCTAAAATGACATTTATGCACCGTAGAGCAACATCCAAATGTCCAGTCACGATCTGTGATAGGTCATGTGCTAGAATCAATCATTAATTCCAAGCGAAAGAACTATGCATTTGACTGTTCTACAACAAGAAGATATAGGGTAGGAAATATTACGCTGCAAAACGAACTGATTTAAAAATATTATCAGTACTTCAATCACAGTGATGTGTACTTATTTTCTCATTTTAGTTGCACAATCATACTGGAAATGATATGTCACCACTTAATCAATTAGAAACTATGGGAATACAAAAGAATATCTGATGTTAACAAATGTGACAGAGGCCTCAGACATTACCATTTTATAGTTTTCCTGAAAAGTATGAGAACATATGCTTTTAATGGAAACAAACATTCACAGGGCCTCATGTACATGCATGACCTTTCACACACATTCCTGATACTGTACCTGCTTGGGGTCTCGGGAGACCCATTTTGGATCAATGGCGCCAAGAGTGAGGCTGGGAACCATATGGCTGAGGACTTTAGCAAGGAACACCTGCAGACAAGCAGAAAAAAACTCATTCTAGGACAGTTTACATAAAACCTTAAGAACAGGGCAAAATTCTGCACTGAGCACATTGATGCAGTCAGTCTGCTTGATTCAGATGTGTGCATCATTACTCAGAAACTATCATCAGAAGCTATGATAAAGTACCTTACATAAACACAGTCAATGCCAAAAGTAAGCAGACTCAAAGAAAATGTTTCATTCATCACTGGAACTTTTCGCCAAAACCAAAAATAAGGACACCTTTGCGCTAAGCAACATGAACCTAGTTTGCCAGAAATGATTAAATAATATAATGAATGTTGGCACTGCTGTTTTTTTTTTTATTTTTTTCATAATTTAAAAATAAACAGAGACTACAGAGGGCATCAGCATGCTCTGTTTTCCACTGATTTGCTTTACTCTGCATGCTGAGCGGGACGTCATGTTTTCAAGTGGTGTCAAACCAGTCATAAAGAACTCGAGAGTTGTGCTCCCTCTTGACTCGGCAGGAACACTGATTACAAACCGCTTGTCTGATGTGCTTCACAGAATCAGTGAAATTGCTCCATGTGTTTGACATTTTCTCTGTAGACTTGCTGCTGATCAAACTGTTTAAAGGAGTCTACACTGACCAGCGCATGGCAGCGTAAATATCACCCTTTCATTGCCATTAAAAGTTACTTGTAAAGCCACATAAAACTTTTGACAGCTGCAGCCTATTTCATTTTGGGCTAAAATATTCAGCCCTTTTTCTCTTTTGACAAAAATAACTGTTTTTAACAGTTTTTAACTTTCAGCTGAAAACATTAGGTGCTTGAAATTCCATCCCCAACACCTCTGAATCAGATTAGATTCAACGTATGATTTTTTTCAGTGTGATTCAGAGGTTCCCAAACCTGTCATCGTAATGCAATGAAACTAATATTTATCTATATTAACCCCCTGTTTCTTTAAGACATTCTAGACCATTGTCCTCTAAAAGCTGCAAGGGTCTGTAAAAGCACACATAATAGTAGCTAGTGAATAATTGTGAGTGATTAATTAGTAACTACTAATACGTAATTTATGCAGATATGAGAGCGAGGAACTATGTTACTGAATAATTGAGAGTGATGGGCCAATTTCAGTGCATTACATAAAAATGTTCCATTTACACAGTCATAAATGAAGAAATATAGCAGGAAAAAAGCAGCCCCATGCTCTCTTACGGAAGTTATAAGGAATATTAGTTTTAAAGACACTGTAACAGAAACAGCTTGTTAAACTGCTAATGAAAAATATCATGTAAATGAATTAGTGTTTTGATTAGAGATGTTGAATTAATGTGTTCATTTTGATTGATTGATCACCCAAAAGTAACACATTCAAAAAAATTAACGCTGAATAATTGTACCACGTGATTTTAAACCCGGTCCGGAGTTCTTTCGAAACATGCTACCCATGGAGATACCGTGCCCTTCAGCGCATGTGCAGTTCCACAGTCTTAGGATTCAGTGCCACGCCCATAAATCTGATACCTTGGGGCAATGGCAGCTCTGTTAGCTTCAAGTGAGCATTTTTTGATAGGTTAGCATGAAACGATAGACTGCTTATGAAATATATTTTTTTAATATGATATATTTTTTTACTTCTCATCATTATCAGTGTTATATACTGACTGTATAAACTGAATGAACTTTAAGGTAGCATTTTTGATAGGGCAGCATGAATTGATAGACTCTGCTGTAGATCTGCGCTACAATAGGATTTTTCGACAGTGTAGCATAATTCGTCAGAGCACCTCGCTTTGATGTTATGGTACATGAAAACACAAATGGCATTATTGGATGTCTGTGTAAACATACAAGACAAATATAGGAAGTGGGTCTAAAAACTGGATACTAAGCTTGCAGTTTCAGGAGTTAGCAAAGATGTCGAACAGCTACAGAAAATCCTTAAAAAAAAACGCACTAAAGAAACGTCCTCCTCCAGGCTCCCTTTCATTCTCACTGCTGCAGGAACTGAAGACGTGCCACTTGTCAGCTGTGGCTGAGACAAAGATCGGACTCATCTTTTTCTCATCATGTCAAGCCAGTAAGTGAATTCAGCATGCAAATGTATTCGTGGGAGACTAGCACTCCCTGTAAACAAAGTCTGTCTTTAACGAGGATCAAAATGTGTCAACTTGTTAATTACTGTGGGTATTTAGTAGTAAATAATTACAGCCAATTTGGAAACTGGCTTGAAACATGGTTATTTAGGTTATGTGAAAATGAGCAGAAAACTACAAAGCTGTACAAATGCACCGCCTCACTTTCCTGTCAACAGGGAATAATGAGGCAGCCCTGACTTTCTGTTTCGCTCAGTTTTTAGAAGCTTTGCATTTGAATCATTAGAGACGGCAAAATCTTGGTGCAATGCAATGTTATGACATGGATAATGTCTATTGAATATGGACTTATTAAATGGATAAAATTGTTCCAACACAATTTAATCTACACTATTTTGTCTTTGTTAGTATGAGATATTCTGTTATTTAAAAACTCATATGTAATATGAATGCATCATGTACCTATGTAATTAACTATCTATACATTTTTGTAATTAAATAGTAAAGCTAAATGTCCATGTTAATCCAAGAGTACTACAGGCTAATTAGAAGCATTTTAGAGACTTTTAAAGACTTTTCATCACACACATTGTTGTTTGCGTGTTTGTGTGTACTTTCACCTTAAAGGGTGTGGCGGACTCTGGGTTCATTTGGATCATCGGGCCAATCAGCACCACACCCGCAAAATCCTGAGGCCTCTCGCATGCTGTCAAAACAGAGATGGCACCACCCTGTAACAAAACACACACAGAAACGCACACACACGCATCAGGGTGCTGAAACAGAACGCAAAAACCTGCTGTTGACGCTGTGAGGCTTTTTCTTTCGCTGCCACAGAGAGATGAGAAAAACAATCCACTCAGGAAATGAAAAAGTCCTATCTCCTCTCCCAGCTCAACACGTCTTTGTTCGTCTTACAAACTATGAGCGCTGAGTGACAAGAATCAGTGATTCATTACTTTTCAGGGTGGCTGCCATTTTGTTCTCACTGTGTTCAATCAGTCTTTATTAAGGCTCTGAATATTCATGCAGGGAGACTAAGACTCAAAAGAGGTAGGAGGGGTCAGGAAACAGTTCCCACCAGTTTTAAATCACTCTCAAAAGGACAGCTTAGCACTCACACACTTGTTTTTGTCAGGACGTGAGATACATACATCCCATATACATATATGTAAGTGCTTATATACATGCTTATATACATATATATGTATATATAAATATATACACAATTAACACAAACACTTATTTTTATACAAGGTCAGGATGTGGGTTCATACACACATCCCACATAAACACACACACACACACACACACACACACACACACACACACACACACACACACACACACACACACACACAC
>JBBPCW010000014.1:11474595-11486335 GCA_037974425.1 Phenacogrammus interruptus | reverse complement strand
AAAAAAAAAATTCCACATGTAAGATGCTCATCTCCACATGTCAGATGAGAGATTTCTCTCAGATGCTATTCAACACAAAAAACACCTGAAACATTACATTTTCACAAAACACTAAATAAACCTCTAAATAATGCTTTGACAGTCTTCTGAAATCAAACATACCACAGATATTTTGCTAATAATATCAAGGGGTAAATGGCTTTGGCATTTTTATGGCACTATCTTTAATACAGTCAAAAATATTTCCACAAATGTGACTTTAAAGTCCCCTAAATAAATTTGCTTGCGGTTTAATATGTTAGGTACACATGTTTTCATAAAATACACATACACACCTTGTTTCAGGGTCCATTTTTACGGTTTTGTGTCGATTCCGTCTCCTCTCCCACTGCTCATCCAATCGATGACCAGCAATCTGGGTTACCTGACAGACAGGCCAGTTGAACTGCTTATCCCAGCCAATCAGGAGGTGGTAGCACTGTAACTGGGCCCTTCCCCCAGCGGAAAACACTAGTGTGGAGAATGAGGAAGATGAATCGGTCTCATGTTCTTTTGCTCCTCGAGGGACTGCAGCCAGGGTCCGAACATTGGAGATGTGGTCAGAGATAATGGTGAGAACTTTCATCATGCCTTGCTCAGGTTTGACTGCAAGCACGGTCACTGTGGTGTCCTCACCACCTGTAATAAGGACCTCCCAAGCTTCAGAGGAATTCTCAGCTTTGGAAATGCTTCCGAGTCGGCATACACAGGCCAAACCTCGACCGTGAAGACCCTCCCTCAGTGTGTGGCTCCTCACCTCAGTTGCTGGGGAAGACAAGGGACGAGATGCTACGACAGCCCCTTGCTTGATGAAGACCAGGGTACCTTGCCTGAGTGAGTGGTTTGAAGGGTGTGCTTCACCACTGGAAGGGTGGATGTAAGCCCATGACCTGTGGCCTCCACCACAAATCACTGAGAAAAGCTTTTCTTGTTTCAGCGGATCCCATAAAACAAAGTGGACAGAATGGAAGCCAGCCATTACAAAGCTGGCTTCTGAGACACTTTCTCCTCCAGTGTTTCCATCTCTCTTGCTTTCTGGCCACTTTTGCCTCATTTTAGCCTCTTCAGTCAAATCATCATCACTTCTGTCTCTTTTTTCTCCAATTTCCAGCACTGTTTCGGTTGTCCTATTCTCTTTTTCCTCACTTTCATCTCCGATTCTCTGATTTTCACTGTGCGGTAGGAAGAGTATTTTTTCTAGCCATTCCATTCCTTTGCAAGCACGCTGGGTCCTGCGCACACTCAAAGAGTCATTTCTTACCGTGAGAACCCGCACACACCCATCCCTACCAGTGCTGTAACATAAGCCCTGACGCTCACACACACTTGTAACCCCTTGCTTTCCATGGATGCCAAACAGTGTGTTAACTGGGGAAACCGGTGCAATGATATCACCCAGAGTGTTCTCCAGTATCTTAGCAGAATCCTTAGTATCTTTTTCCTCCTCGCCCTGCCCAACTCGAGTCTCCTCTCTGTAGAGTAACAGTGAGCCACGGCGGTCTCCACATACCCACATCGCATCCTTTTCACACTGCAACATAACTGCAGTGGTTAGCCATCGTTTGGCACAGGGTGGCAGAAGAAAAGGCTTCATCTTCTTCAACATCAAAACAGGGCCTTTTTCATCTTCATCCACCTCTACTGTCCATCTACTGACCAATCCTTCTGAGCCAGATGCCAAAAGGCACCAACTAAAACCCCCAGAACCCTGCACTTGCACTGCCTGTAAAGAGTGGATTTTCCCCTCACCTGCTCGTAAGAACATACCTGCATCAGGCCGGCGGAGAAGAAACACCTGGACACCTCCATTGAGGTTTCCCACTGCACAGACCCAGACACTTTCTTCAGAATTCTGCAGTCGGATATATGCTACGTCCATCACGCAATAAGATTGGAATTCTGGACCACCATTCCAAAGTGCTGTCCACAATCTGTCTTGATGTAAAAAGACTTCACCCTGATCAGTGCAAACAAGAACATCACCACCCACTGAACGTACCACCTTAGGAGAGCCTCGCCCACAAAAGTCCAGATCCGTCTGGTTCTCACTGTGTTTTTCCTCACTCTGCTCTAAGACTTGCCATAGTCGTAGCCCTCCATCAGCACCTCCAGTAGCTAGCCATTTACTTCCTTCACCCACACTGGCTCTTCTAACAGCCAGCGCCCTGATACCACCTGACCTGTGACCTTTCAACGTTCGCCCCACTCTGCCACCCCCTTCCAAATCCCACAACAGACAAGCCCCATCTTCTCCAGCACTGAACACCCGACCAGGCGAGAGCCTATCACAGAAGACCCGGGCCTGGTGCCCATAAAGCACCTGCAAGCATGTGCCTGATTCTACTCCACACCCTCCAGCTCCACCCAGACTTCCAACATGCCACACACGAACGCTGCGGTCATCTGAGCCTGAAGCCAGCAACCCAGAGCTCTGGAGGTAGCACAAGCTGAAGATCACGCCATTATGCCCTAGTAGACGTTTCTCAACCTGGGACCGATTGTCTACTGTAACTCCTCTGGGCCTCCATAGCACCAGCTGGTTGAAGACAGTTCCCCCCACCAGCACTGAGGACTCCCAGCTCGGTCCAATCAGAAGTGCAGAGTAAAGAAGGCATGCCTCAGCACACGAGCAGAGAGCCCGGACCGTTCCGGATTGTGGCTCTAGAAGCAGTGTTGCATTATGAGCAAGAGACACGCCCAGTAACAGACAGGCCTCTCCTTTTAGCCAAGAGACATCAAGCACCCAATCCTGGAGCTCTATGAGAGGGCCTGCCACCTCTAAGCCATGATCACAAGTTCGGACGTTGATAAGACGCAAGCTTTTCCCACCGAAAATTACCAGTTCCAAACGGTCATCACAGGCTGGTCTCCTTGGAAAATCATCACCACTTTTGTATTGATGTTTTGGCCGTATGCCATGGATGCGGTAGTTATGGAGAACACTGAGTGACATGCATTGTTTAGGTGAAGCTTGCAGAGAGAAGATGGACAGGATTGGTCCCTCACCTGGCAAAAAAGTGAAATATGGTAGTAGAAATCAGAAAACGGCACAGATACACACACACAACTGATAATTAGTTAAGAGGAGTTCACTAACTAACTACAACAATATGGATATATGTATGCTGGTGTTTCAAGTCAGGTCAAGTAGGTTTATTGTCATTTCAACCGTACACACACAGCACAGAGTAAAACAAAAAAACAAAACGTGCCTCCAGCACCATGCTGCAACACAAGAACAGACACAGGACACCACAATGCCACCAGTGCAGACAGGGAGAAAAAGTGCAGGAAAAACACATGAGCAACAAAATAACCAGACAAGACGACATTTATCGTAGTTGTCAATGGCTACAGTACAGTACAGCATTACAGCACCTACAGAAAATGTCTCACCTGACAGCAGGTAGTCATCACCAAGGAACTCCAGAGCTGTCACAGGAGCTAAAAGTGCAGAGCTCTCCAGGACAGTCGTGCTTCCAGCTGCTGTCATAGCGTGTCCTGTCACCAGCATAAACAAACCAGCTTACTACAATACCCAGCATTCTCAGCTTTGGTATTCTTTGCTCCACACACTATATTTTTGGTATAATCACAATGGACATTTTTAAACAGAAAGTAACATTTACCAGTTGATCACAAAAATGCAAGACAAGAGAATTATTGTACAAGGAGCTGGTTAAATACAGACAATTCATGGTGAACCGTTTCTAACCTGACAGTGTTATTACTAAAGGATGCTGGTTGTTCTAGGCACTGACAATATAGAATTTCGAAGGACAGCAAACTCTCATTCTCCTTTCCTGCAGTATGTTTTTCGCTGTAGACATGTGCGTTTACCTGAATCTTTTCCGCATTGACAGTCCTAACTGACCAATCAGAGGCCAGAACACTGCCCTGGCTTATAGTTAGCAATACAGCTATTGGATGCTCTTCACTGCATTAATCAAAAGTCGTGGCTTTATAAATTCACACAATGTGCACGCAAGAGCTTTAACACACAATATGCGTACATTGTGTACACTATATATCTCTCAGATCATCAGACAAAACCTTGTGACTGCAGCCTGAGATCAATTTGCCATGCAGAAACCAACCAGGCGCAGAGAAGTCGATCTACAAATCATCAACTTCCACACAACAGCAGTCAACCGTGAAGGCGCATGATGTGTAGATCAGAGGAGTAAGCAACGCCTGCGTAGCAACTACGAGCTCCCCCTCCCGAAGCTTTACGTAAATTGCGTCTACTGCGTACGGGTGTCTCTGTTGTTTAAATTTCGTGCGGACCGCTCAAACATAAAGGGGTGGGGACGAACAAAGTATATTTTTGTGGAATTAAAAAATACATCCTTACAGGTGAGTGGATAACGGGGTCTAGTGAAGGATATAAAAAGTAGGCGAGACGTGTAACCTTGTCTGGATGGGTGAGAAAAAATGTTCTAGCCTTAATCCTAGTCCCGAACCTCGTCGTCGGTCAACTTAATACGATACAAGGGTTTAGCTAGGTGGCTAACGCATTAGCTAGCCAGACAAATGACTAAAAGCAGGCTTTTCTGGCAGCTACCGAACAGAAAAACTTTAAAACGAAGGACATGGTTGTGCAATATTATTGTTCATGCGGTCGTATAAACGTTTGCCGGATGGACGTTGTTGCTCCTTGACACAGACGAGACAGACGGATTAAGCCTAGTTCCAGACTATGGAGGATTTCCAGCAAATCGCCACTGAGACTGGATTAAAAATACACGCAGTTTGTGCTCTGCCTGTAAGGCAAGGCACGCCTTTGTTTCAGTGCATTGTTTTTGTGTGCATGATGAGCGTTTAACGAAACATTAAATATCAGCCTAAAATCCTCCATAACAGTGTGTGGCCTTAGCGGGTTTGTACCAGTTTCCGTCGTTTTCCTGTTCTTTTCTTGCTCCCTCCTGAGGGCACTTAGTCCAGTGCAGTTCAGTCATTCAGGAACCGCCTACACGATATGCACAAAAGTATCCAGACACCTCTTCAAAGCAGTGATTGCAGTTACTTTAAGGTACTCCCATTGCTGATACAGTCGTCCAGTTGTACACACACACACACACACACACACACACACACACACAACTGGTGTGTAAACCTTCAGGAGTGATGAGAATTGAGTGATGAGTAGTATGATTATTGCACAGGAGGCAGTTACAGCGATGAGGGATGACGGAGACAATACAGAAAATACACTATAGCAGTAATGTAAATTGGATGTGAATCTGAGACAGTACAATAAGTAGAGAGTAAAGAAGTGGGACATAGTGAGCAGTGTGTGTAAACTTACAGGATGAATAATAAAATATCTTACTATACAAATGTTTCCCTAAATTACAAAGTTGTAGTGTGAAGAGGATAAGAAACCTTACAGAATGATAAAATTGTACCATATATGCAAACCGTATTATTGCACATGAACATATGTTTGTGTTTTAAAACTAATTATGGATGAGGTGATGAGGTGTTTACGAATGTTTGGATATATAGGGTAGGATTTTTTAATGAAGCCAATAGCTAGGAAAATATTGACCGCAATTCACTCACTGTCCAGTAATGAATTTTAAATGTTTATTTTCACAGTTCACAGATGCATCTGCTGACGGCAAGTCCAGAGTGTGGAAATGGCCATTGTTGATCAAGCACAAAACACATTTTCTTAAACATATTTTTTTTTCTCATTTATTTTCCTAAAATAAGTTTATATATTTGTATATATATTTTTCTTTTTTTAAGAGTAGGCACATGTTAACTGTACCTTTAACTGTGCCTCATGTTGTACACCTTAAATGGACCAAAGCAGACCACAGCCCTGTAATGAACACATAACACAGTAAAGACTGTTATGTAACAGCAAGACAGCAACACTGAAACAGAACTGTTGTACTGTTGCCAGTGGATAATGAATTACACAATCCGACATCAAAGGATCTGAAGTGCAACACTAGTTTTTACACATCCAAAACTCTATGAGTGAGTTGACCAGCCACAGCCTTAGTTCCATATCCCTAACCCCTCCTGACATCACACCGACAGCGTCGCCTGCACTCGCCAGTCTACCCTTACACGTTCAGCCGCAGATGAAGATGCTCACAACCATGACGTATCGGATGCCCAACTTCACACTGGAGCAGAAACTTTACCTGCTTCAAAAGATCCACAGCGTGGTTGATGCTGTGCAGGACTTTCGCAAGGACACCAACACCACTGTGTACCGCAACGCTGTGTGGGCCGAACTGGCACAGGCCTTTAATGAAGCCTTCCCCAACCGGCCGCCTAGTAGCGTGGGCTCCCTGAAGACGCTGTGGAAGAGGCTGAAGGTGGAGTGTCGCGTGGCGCTGCAGAGGCGTCAGGAACAGCAGGCAGCCGGCATGCCGCTCACTGCCCTGACTCAGGTTATTCCACAACACATTCCACAACTGTTCCACTTACGCCCACATTTCATCTGTTAAATATTGTGTGTATGTATAGGTATGTGTGATTATATATACATACAGTACATATACACACACGTATATTTACACATATACACTACTGTTCAAAAATGTAGTCACTAATTTATATTTCAGCTTTATTAATTTTATTCATATAGTGCTTTTTACAACCAAGTTGCCACAAAGCAGCTTTACAGAAACCGTGGTGAATAAGCCAAAGGCGACAGTACCTCATGCTGTTCAGTACGTCGTACATCGTATGTTGTAATGAGTCAAATTAGACACGGAAATATATTTCACAAGTGTTATGACACTAAATAATACTTTCTATTATACAAATTTCTAGACATAAAATAACTATAAATTGCACTTTAACCAACTGTTTGAATACAAGACTTTTTGAAAATTCACTTTAATAATTTTCATTTTCAGTGCTATTTAGGTTTTTGTAATTATGTAATTATTGATTCCATTTTTGAATACATTATTCCAAACTTGATTCAGCCGTGATTCAGTGTGTAGTAATCTTTTCCTCTGTTCAATAAAAATGATTTGAAATAATCGGAAAGAACAGAACACAAGGAATGGAGTAATGTCACATTCTGTAGAAATTTGATAATTAATGAGTAATTAACCATTTCTGTTTTTCATGGCTTACTCGGATATAAAAGTAAAGTGAATCTGTCAAACATGAACACACCACACAATGTGAAGTGTGGGGAGCTGTGGTGGGGATGGTACCTTACTCAAGGGTACTAAGTGGTGCTTAGCAGTCTTGGGATTCAAACTCAAGACTTACTGATCACAGGGCGATGTCAGTCATCTTCTATTTACAGTTTTAAGGGCTTTTCTGTGTTTTTTCATACACCTTTCTTGTGAAAGTGTATTATTATTATTATTATTATTATTATTATTATTATTATTATTATTATTATTATTATTATTATTATTATCATTATTATTGGTAATTGAGGTTTGTAGTTAGTATTATTGTTCTCTGTCCACCAGGTGCAGCGGGAGGTCATGGCTTTGGTGCCAAACTTGATCTCCAACCTAGAGGACATGGATGGAGATGGCAGCTTTGCCATGGTCAGCAGCTCACCTGGAGCAGGTAGGCAGCTCTTGTTTTACTGCAAATAGCTTATTGTTCTGTTTTTCAAGATATAAAAAAACTGAAACGTATACATTCTAACACATACTAACACATTCAATTACATACCAAAGACATTAGTTCAGTTTTAGAACTTGACGTTCTACAAAATAAACATACAGGACAAATGAATGAGGTCAGCTGAAGAAAACAATAGTTCAGAGGCTGAACAAAGTACTTTAAATGAGCAGCTCTTTGAAACGTAGCAAGCAGTCGGTCAGTATTAGAAATACCAATGATCTTCTCAGATAAGCATTTTCTTGACATGCTTGTTCCCAAAACAATAAATATCAAAACTCCAATAGACAGACATGTGTAGTAATATCTGCTCTAGGAATGTACAGTCATATAGATATTGAATTGATGTTTTGCTTTTGATGTTCTGCTTTGAAATTACCTTACTTTACCTTACTTGTGAAGTGATCAAGAGAGAGAAAAATGAATGGATTGATCTATTTGTCTTCTCTCAGTGACTGGAGGTACCAATGGGAACGAGCCAGATGATGCTGACCAAAATGAAGTAATGCTTTATTTATTTTCAAACTTTTATTTAGTTATTTTCTGCCCAATCTAGATGTTTGGATATTATCTTTGTTGTAAAACCATCCTTGATGGCCTGTAGCTTTCTCAGTCATTTATGATTGATCATGTAAGAATCATTTTAAGCCCCGTTTATAATTATGTGCACATCATAGATTTTAATTTCACAAATGAATGTAAAGCTTTGATGTTGTAGAGCACTTGCATCATCAGCTATTAGCATCAGTGCAAAATTGCGTAATACAATGCAAAACAATGATTCCAAACTTTTGAGCAGTAAGTGTGTCTGTTGGAATGAGTGTAACATATTTGCCTCCTTTCTTTTATAGGAGCATGATAGTAAAGAGCTTGTAGCCATTGACGTTGGCTTGGCTTCGCCCACAGAATACCCACAGAACTCTGGGACACCGCCCGGGCCCGCCCCCTCATCCCCTTCCCATCAGTTCCACTCCCATTCCACTTCCAGGGCCTTGCCCCACCGCTCCTCCATCTTTTATTCCAGCCACTCCAGGGCTAGCTCAGGTGCAAGTATGGGGTCCGTGTTGAGGGGTGTGGCCTTTGAGCCCCAACACAGAGGGTCAGCTGCAGCACCTCATATCCCGGCCTTGGCGCAGGCCGAGAACTCGTTTGCGTTTGCTGATGCTCGTGGGCTGGACTCGACAGGCTGGGAGGCGCGCAGGCAGGAGACGCTGGAGCTGGAGCACCAGCAGACCATGAGCCTTCTACTCCTGCAGCAGTGTGTGTGGGAGGAGAAGAGGAGGGCAGCCAGACAGAAGGAGAAAGCCGCACGAGCCAAGAAACGCTATTACCAGGCCAAACTGCGCAAGCTTGGGGACGACATGCAGCCCTCCAGCAGCGACAGCGATGTGGAGCAGCACCAGACATGATGGGTGCTGTCAAGAACTTTAGAATGAAGAACGTTAAGAACGCTAGTGATTAGTGTTTTTTCTTTTTTTATCTATTGATGCTTTTTTTATTTTCCTATGAATACAGATGATTTTATTTTTGAGTAACCATGTTTTGGAGTATGTCCCTTGTGTTTTTGGAGTGTCCTTTAATGTGTGTCATTTATGTGGATCATATCACTGAAAATACTCAACCTGTTCCAAAATGCTCTCAAGCCTCCTCTCTTCTCCTTTGTTCCTCTACCTCATTAGACCTGTTTAAGGTTTCTCTGGGTTCAACACAAATGCTCTTTAATGTCTTCTGAAATATTTACTGTTTTTTTCTTTCAAATCAAATTTCACATTTGGTTACAAGACTGTTGATACATGATTGTCAAAGGCTGATTACTGGGTATAATGCTTTCATGATGTTTTATACTGTATTTTTTAATAGGCACGCACACCATTGGAATCATATCGATATCAGCAACGAAAGGCAACTTTGGTATCAGACATACGTTTGGATTTGAATATTTAAAGCAAATACCTTATAACACATTTATTGCACTCTGGAAGAGCAGAATGTTTAGGTACCGCTGGAATACTGTGCTAAAATTCTTAGTTTTTTCCCATTTTACCGTATAACCTCACATTTTAGCTGATAGAAATGACATTTTTTAAATCCAAGTAGATATAGTCTCAAGTTGTGCATTTTGTAAAAGTTTTTTTTTTTTGTATCTGCATCAGCAGCTATGTACATGAAAAAGATCGGCATACCTGCTCTTTAAAAATGACACTGTACACAGTGCAGACTTCTTGATGGAACTTGTGATTTTGCTTTCAGTCAAGAGGGCAAGAAGCCAAGAGGAGAGCATTCTGTTTTTAGAGCTTTGTAATGGGAATTCAAGTAGATTGTATATCCGTGTAATTATTTTTTCTCAGGTATGTTTGGCTGGACAGTGGGCTGCTGGAAACTGGACATTTCTGCATTAGAAAATTTCTGTACAAGGGGGAAAAATGTTAAATCATTACTGAAATCACTGAATGTTGAAAGTTTCAAATTGTCCAGCCACAAACACAATGACAAGCTTGCCATCATCTGAAAATGTCTTTCAGGTAAAGGAAAAAAAGACTCACAAACAAAACTGTTAGCAATAATTCTTTTTTTAATGTCCAACATTTCTCTTGTACGGTTTCTGTGGTAACCAATTATGGGCAGCTTTCCCCCCCATGACCTCCCAATGTAAACGGGATAGTAAACATCCCATAATAAAAACACAACCAGTGATACAGCCCCCTCCCTCTCTCTCGTTTTCTCTCAGATACTTTCTGCGTTGTTTATGATGCAAGTGGGGCTCATATCAAACGATACATGTACCAAAATGTTACACATTATACATTTTAACAAAGTAAACTTCACCCTCTTACGTTTCAGAGTTTCAGAACTTTCATTCTCACTCTCTCTCTCTCTCTCTCTCTCTCTCTCTCTCTCTCTCTCTCTCTCTCTCTCTCATACACACACACACACAATTATAAAAACACTCCAGGAATAATGTCACTGATAAATTAACCTGAATAAATATTGATAATAAATAAAATAAGTAAATCTGATGTCTGTACATGATAAAGGTAGATAATAAATAAAATATAAAAAGCAAGTTGTAAAAAAAAAAAGGACTGGAGCACTTTTTGACAGGTATGAGGTATAAAAGAGAAGATTGTTCTTCCCTTATTTGGGTAACACATGAGATGAAGCCAAGTGATGTCTTTTTTCTTTTTCTTTTAAAGAAGCAAAATACTGTAGCATTATAAGACTTACAGCATCAGAGACTGCTTGTATTTTGTTCCACATCTTGCTTTTGCCTTCTCAGGCCTTAACTCTTGATTGACACTGATATAAATTGATACTGTCATATGGAACCTACCAGTTGAGTCACTTAGAGCTAATCTGGAACAGCTGTTTGTCCTCATTCAGAGTGAATCGTAATAAACCTGACAACGAAAGTATTCCTGAATCATCAGTTTCAAGATATAAAAAATTGAAACGTACACATTCTAACAGCTCCTGCACAAACAATCTCCCAATAAACATGAACGGCGAACCCACAGTGGCAGTTTTACAGAGGTGTAGAATGGCAAATACATACCAAAGACAACAGTTCAGTTCTAGAACTTGACGTTCTAGAAGATAAACATACCGGTCATCTGAGGAAAACAGTAAGACTTCTTGAATTTCAACTTGGCAAGTTCAGAGGCTGAACAAAGTACTTTAAATGAGCAGCTCATCATGAATGATATCAAAATAGATAGTAGGGGTGGGGGATAAATATATATCATCACAATACTTCAAGAAATGATCGCAATACAACATGTCAAGATATGTGATTAAATCAGTGGTGCCTGATTTAATCACATATCTGCCTCATAGGTGCCTCATTTTTTCACAAATTACACAGCATTAAATCCTGTTAAACAAGACTCACTCTTTGTAAATTGACAAGCAGTCGGTCAGTGTTACAGAAATACCAACAATGTCCATGCTACACTCAGAAAAGCATTTTGTAACATAACTGATCCCAAAAACATATGCAATATTGTGCATCTCCAATAGACAGAGAGATATATTTACATTTACATTACATTTACGGCATTTAGCAGACGCTTTTATCCAAAGC
>JBBPCW010000014.1:11462487-11474495 GCA_037974425.1 Phenacogrammus interruptus | reverse complement strand
CTTTTATCCAAAGCGACTTCCATTCCCTACCTACAGGGCACAGTCTCCCTGGAGCAACTTGGGGTTAAGGGTCTTGTCTGCACTGCGAATGTACACCGTCGTATAGATATTTAATTGATTTTCATGTTATGGTTTTAAAAATTATTATGTAAGCTAGGGGTGGACAATAATATAATATTTACCAGCATTCATTATAAATTATTTCTCAGTATAGTCACTTGATCTGAGATTTTGTCAGTACTTAAAGAACACTGACTGACTGCATGTTTCATTATAAAGACAGCATTACTGGTCCTGGGCAGCTGGAATTACTGTAATGCAGTGTGTGAACTGGTGAACAAAAATTCTTATTTATAGATTTAAAGAAACATTTTTGAACTCAAAAAGAAAGAACCAAATATTTTGAGGTACATTCTGCATCATGAAAATGTCTTGAAGTATTTGGGATGTTTTTACGTCCCACTCCTAACTATTACTTGGTATTCCTCCCACCCCCAGTTCAGTCTGATACTTTTGGTTTGAACTGAATTACTGAATATTCATTGTCCATCTCTTGAAGCTGCTGAACTGAAAGCCAAGCAAGCGTACAGCTGTGTGACGAGCAAATTAAACTCCCTACCATCATTTCCAAGTCAAACCAGCTGCCTTAAAACAAACCCTTTGTTCACAATCATGTCGGTCAAATCACATCTCTTAGTCCAAAATACTTTACATTTACAATCACTACAGCTGGAGTTCCCCACCAGCCATGCTGACTCTCTCACAAGCAACCCTTACTTAACCAATCCAAGCCTCTGATCCCAGTCTCCTGGTTCATCAGTTTGTCAGTAAGAGGAATTTAAGTGAAAACAAAATATGGAGGAGAATGGCATTCAGTTTAGGATGGGTTTGGGAGTGGGTTAGGATTCTTCTCCATTAAAAACACATATCCATTCAC
Source organism: Phenacogrammus interruptus (assembly GCA_037974425.1). Classification (NCBI taxonomy): domain Eukaryota; kingdom Metazoa; phylum Chordata; class Actinopteri; order Characiformes; family Alestidae; genus Phenacogrammus; species Phenacogrammus interruptus. The sequence continues at coordinate 11,473,558 of JBBPCW010000014.1, read as the reverse complement.
TCAACAACCCCCATTTGCCGGACACAATCTTTAAAAACATCACTTGAGTTTTTTTTTTTTCTGTCGTTTCCAATGAAAAAAATACAAAAATGTATAAAAAGGTTATGTACAGTCTAGTTTCTTTCTCTGACTCTGATCCTCTCAGTGTCAGTTCCTCAGTGTCTCCGCTGTAGAGTTTGAATTCTATACTAATGACGGAAATCGCCTTTTCCCCATTTTGCTCTCCTTGATATTTTTAGGCAATTTTAACACCTTGACTGCATCTGGTCAGAGATTTCACCTCACCATCTCTCCACTTGGTCAAACTCTCAGATCCTTGAGTGTCCCAGGAGGCACCCGAAGCCACCATGTCCTTCTGTGCCCATGAGCAAACCTGCATCACAGGACTGAGAGGATGTCATCAGGACTGTCCGTCACTTCTGTGAACTCTGTTAGAGTGACAAATAGAAGAGACAGAAGGGAGTTAATAGACCGCAAAGGAGAAACAATATGGATGAAGTAAAGTGGCCCCTAATAGTCATGCGTTACAACACCATAGCAGAGCACACAGTGTGAATGGTGTGAAACTATTTCTCTGCATTTAACCCATTCAGCAGGCAGCCACCAACAAGGGGTGCATGGGGAGCAGTGTGTGGGGACGGTACTTGAGTGGTGCCACTAGCAGTCCTAGGATTCAAACCCTTGTGACCTTGTGATTACAGGGGCAAAGCCCTAACTACTAGGCCACCTAGCTGTGGATAAATTTCCATAATGATCTGGTATAGCTAAGAAATATTCCTCTGATCCACTGAGCATATGAATCTGTTTATATTATATTATACTCCAACAATAAAGGCTAATAATGTTCCTTCAAAAGGAAAGGGTATATAAACTTATATCATTATGCAGAGGTTTTTATAAAAGTTTGCGTTCCACAGGATCTGTGTGGAGCACTCTGGGCATTCATATATACTGTAAATGTGTTAGTTAGCATAACTGATTGACATGTACAACACTGCTGTCACTTAGCAACAGGGAGATGCGCAGACAGGAGCCGTTAAAAATCTGTGTGAATCTCCAAGAAAAAAAGACAATGCAGTTAATGACCAAAGTGTACTGTTAAGTTCCACACAAAACAGCCTGGCAATATGGTGTGATTGTCAGAAAGCAAATTAGTGGACGAGAACTGTCTGTGATTAAACTGGACACAAATTTTTAAAACAAAGATAAAGAAAATAAAAAGTGAATAAAATGGAATAAAAAGTGGTTCTTGTATGGAATTGGATGAGATTATAGACAGACTGTAATAGGTTTGTTAGAATGGTCCTCATAAACTACAAGCATATCCTAAAATAGCTGCACTCAAACAGCTCAAGTTGTAAATTAAATAGACAATAGCCAGGTTAGTTTTGACATCTCACCAGCCAATACGTTACCTCATGAACACAAGAGACCAAGCTGGCATATTGTTCCTATGATAAATGTACCAGTTTCCAGTGATCACCTGATTAGTAGATGATTTGGTATTATCACAGTTTTCTGAAGAATAACAGAATGCACCCATTCATTTTAAAACATGAACAGAAAAGCACAAAAAGACAAGGGCTGAAGAAAGGGCCAACACTTACTCAGAGTCTGGTGACACTTCAGAGATGCTCTGAGAGGTTGCGGAGTGAGGAGGTGGGGAGGGGGAGGGGCCTGCAGCTGCAGAGTTGGGGTTAGGGGGCGGGGTTAGCACAGAGGAGCTGAAGGAAGCTAGGATGGAGGAGAGAATGTCCAGGTGTTCAGTGGAAGGAGGTCGACTAGGTGGAGCTCCAGGGGCTGTTGCAGGGGCTGCTGTGGGGTACCTACACGGAGGGGCGGAGTCTAGACGTCCACGCCGTAGAGGCATGGCTTCCTGGGGCTCTTCTGAGATTGGTGGAGGGGGAGAGGATGTGGGGTGCGGCTCAGGGTGCGAAAGCTGTCGCGGGGGCAGAGTTCGGAGCCACTCACGGCAGGGTTGCGCCGAACTGGCCCCTCCATTAGTTTCCAGCTGCTCTCGTGACCTGCTGCTCATTAGCGCCCCCGCAAGGTGCTCCCTCGATGCCTGCCGCCTTGTCAGAGTGCTGAGCTGCACCCTTGACCCACCTACTGAACTCTCTGCTCCTGCTAGCCCAGCCACACCTATTCCTGCCATCAGATCCTCCCTCGAGGCATGGATGCTGTGGGTGGGGCCTAGTCGCTCTCTGGACCCGCCCAGGTGCTCAGCGCCAGGCTCACGTCGTCGTGGCAGCAGGTCAAGGTTGTCACGGGAACGCTGACGCCGTGCAAGTGAGTCCAGGTGTTCCCGGGAGGAGTAGCGCGAGGCCGGCTGGGACAGGGATCCTGTACCTGAATACATGCGGCCATAAGAGGCTGCTGGGACGCCCCGGTGGCCCAGAGTGGAGGTCCGGTACCAGGACAGTTCACTAGGTACTCGGCCCACTGCTGACAAACCTTGCAGAGCTGGTGGGCAGCCGAGACGGTTCTTTAAGATTCCTGGAGAGAGGAAAAGTGAGAGAGGAAATTAGCAAGGGTGTATGCACAAAACCTCTTCGTATGAAACCTACCAAATTCTGGAATTCCACTTTGGAACACTGGCGTGCCTTTGCTGTGTCTAAGTGCCTCACCTTTGCGGTGTCTGTGTGTGTGTGTCAGTCCATTCTCGTCTCCGCTGGTCAGCGCAGCTTCTTGCTGGTTGTTGTTTGCCGCATCTTTGCTGTAATCACCCCCTAGACGACGCTCTGAACCCCATTTTTGCAGAGAGTGCACCTCACACTCCTCCAAGGCTGGCCAATAGGAGAGCAGATCATTCCCATCTAGATCTGACGTGCAAACAACACACCATGCTATTGGCTGACAGATGCACACCAGAGCTGGACTTTCTTTGGTCCATATTAATATGATAAAGCCTCAATTTATAATACAATCCATCCTGGAGCTTTACTGTAGTATTCAAATAAAGGCAAAGGTAAGATCTGCTACAGTATCTCCTGGCACAATGTCTCCTGGTATCATCTGGTCTACGTCAAAGTCCAAACGACCAAACAGAACCACTAAAGGCTTCTGTAATTTCCTTTTTTGTTGTTGTACTGCTGGTTTGTAATAGTGACTTGGCAGTTTCAGCTTTTTAAATATATTTATTGAATTGCTTTGTTGTGATAATGTCCATCTGTATTCATGCTAGGGGTTCATGCTAGGGGCTGCATATTCGAATAATAAAGCCATTAGCTGGGCAGCAGTCAACTAGTCAGGACAGTGTCTTAAAAAAAAAGAAGCAGCGATCAAAACAGCAGTGGCCAACCACATTACTGCAGCTACAAGCAAGCCACTAACAAAATACGAGTTGACGAGTTAAAATGAATAGTCATGCAATCCTTTCATGCCATTCAAACATCAGTCAAATAGTTTAAGTTACAATAGAGACACTGATGCTACCTTTGGTGCCGTTGTGGGTGGGCTCTGTGAGTAGTCGCTCGCTGTGATTGGTCCGTTTGAAACGTCGCTGAATGCGCCCCCGGAGACGGACATTGTCCTCGCTTTCGGAGGAGGGGATGGACAGACTTCTTTCTTCTTCCAAAGAGAGATCAGAGTCAGAGTCTGAATCCTCACCTGGAGCGAGAGAGAGTGAGAAGGGAGAGATAAGGAAAAGAAGAAAGAAAGGGAAATGCAAAAAGATGCTAAAGCATTACTGAAATCAATACATCTAAAATAACTGCATTAAAAGGGTGTTTGTATACGTACATGCATGGAGGTTATTGTGTGTGACTGTACCTCCGTTGCGGTGGAACATGGCCACATCAAGGTCAGTGGCACCAGTGTGACCCAAAGTATGCTCAGCAGTCTGACGTGCTAGAAGATTTTCCCTACTCAATAAGTAAACAACAAACAAACAAAAACACGACAAAGACAAAACAAAACCAGAAAGTTAGTTCTTTCAAAACCAGAAAGCTGTTCTTTTGTAAAGAAAGAAATCTGTGTATGCGCCGTTCAGAAGACCTGTTTCTAGGTGCGTGTGTGTGTGTGTGTGTGTGTGTGTGTGTGTGCATGCATGTGTGTGTGTGTATGTGTGTGTGTATGTGATTTCCTCACCGAGCACTGCTGACTGATGATATGGTGGATGTTCCCAGTGTGATGCGGTGTAATCCACTCTGTTCCAGCAGGGAGGCACTGTTGTATGGATTCTGGCCCTACACACACACAGGCATAGACAAAAACACACGTACACACACGCTTGTGAAGATATGTTGCATATACACACAGTTTTGACTTTGCAGTGTGTATTGAGAAATCAGAGTATCAGAAGCGAGCCCCAGGCGTATATTTCAAAGACTGTGACTCAGTAGCTGAGTTGCCAAGGAAACCATATTTCATAGTAGCCATAAAATCACACAATTTCACACAGTTCAGCGGGTCCTTTGACCTGGGGTGGGTGGATTTTTCATTAAATGATATTAAGTTATTATAATTTGAAATAAATGACTTGATTGGATTATATTAATAAACATATCTAAGCAGTCAATTTCCAGTCCACCTGCTGAATGGCCACTAGGAGGCCTGCAGAAAAGGAATTAAAATTGATTATTTAGCAAAAAATTTAATTTTCTCTAATCCCACAGTTAAGACATGCTTGGTTTCTGAATGTGCTCCTTTAGTTTCGCACTGGATTTATGAGGCTAACACAGCTAACAAGTAATGGATGCTTATGTACACCGATTAGCACTGCACACCTAAATCATCTCACAGGTACCTTAAGCAGCTTTGTGCTGTTAAATAATCTCAAGCAGACTTACTTACCTAGGCTACGACTACAGTTTTTTGAGTTATCTGATTATCCATTTTATCCATTTTTTAACAACAGTATGTCATGCAGTGTCAGAAACCACATAAGGAAGATTACTTAACTTGACATTTGAGACTAGTGTGTGATTTAGGCATGTCATTTGCATTGTGCAATTTGCAAGTTTTAATTACATTATACATTCCTTTAACCTTGAAGCTTCAGTGTAATACTAAAGGCACAAACTTCAGACAATAAGCGTGTATTAGCTTATTAATTACATTTGTAATTAAGGGGTAAGAGGAAAACTATGCAAGTAATTTTTTGACAGAAGGTAAAAACACAAATACAAATTTACATACAAAAGACATTTAAATACATATAGATGATAGAGGTCTGAATTGTGAGAAAGTCATGTGACGCAGGCTAATCTGAACAGATGAGTTTTAATCAAAGCTTTAATCAAAAGTGTACAAATTCTTTAACGTGCACACTTACAGTTATCTGGGGTTGTCTGGCAGGTTCTTCACTAGGACTTTTCTTGCTGATGCAGGCCACTTTCCAAGCTTCCTGCACTTCTGAGTTCAATAGAGTGAACACCAAGAGCACTGCCAAACCCTGACCAAGAACACCACAGGAGCCTTGATTAAACCATTACATTCAAACATCAGAACCCTGATCAGAGTGATGCCAGTTTATTATTCTGGTTAAACAAATGTACAAACAAACTTGCAGACCTTCCTCAACACACACATGCATCAAACACAGACCAACTATTCCGTCATTAATAAACATTAACACTAACACATGCTGTTAAACACTCCAATCACATTAATTTGAGTCACACACCTGTACGCAGCAGAGGACGATAAAGAGGTAGTGGAAGGCCAGGATGCTGTTATTCACGGCCATTAGCCCAAAGAACCAGACACATGCACTCAAGAGCAGCAGAAGAAAGGCACTGCGGATAGTGGCACTGAGAGAGAGAGAGAGAGAGAGAGACAAAGAGACAGAGAAACAGAGAGAGCAAGAGCGAGAGGGAGACAGAGAGAGAGAGGAAATGAAAAGGGGAAGGCATGGTAGAAAATGGAAGTTTTCCTCATTAATTTGTAATTTGAGTTCCTGATGAATTCTGATGGTCTGTGATGGAGCTCTGGCAGCTCATTTGGCAGCGGCATGACAGAAAGTTAGCTGAAGGCAAAGGGAGCTAGCAGTATGGGTGAATCATGTTAGCTCCAGCCCTTACATAAGCAGAAAACTGGAGCAGTTTAAATAGCAAAAAAAAAAAACCCAACAGTGCTCAGACACCTCAAGCATCTGGGTGTGTTTGGGTTCATGTTTGGACTCACATTACAGGCAACTTCTTTGTCTCTTTTTGAGACAGATTACAGGTCATACGCAGTACCATCATAAACATCCCCCCGTTCATCTGCAGCAGAGTGAGAGAGAGAGAGAGAGAGAGGGCGGGGGGGGAGAGAGAGGGAGAGGCAGAAAGAGAAAGAGATACAGATGACATTTTAGGACAAGGACATGTTATTAATTTGGCAGCAACATGTCACACCCTGAAGCATGGTTTATCCCAAAGCTGACAGTGCCAAAACACACTGATGGGACAGCACTCATATTGAGGTAAATTGAAGGAAATGGCATATGTCCCATTCTTATTTATTCCTAAATTAAGATAACCAACAAATGAATTTCTGTTGTGGTCATATTTCATTCTCTGCCCTAAAAATAAGCAACCGATACTGTTAATTTGATTTGGATTCATTTTGATCTATTTGATTTTGCCTACACAGTGATGTAGGCTGCCAAATAAACACAGCAACTGTCAGTTCACACCTCTCAAAATAACTGTCACCAGGCAATGTGCTGTATGCCCATAGGAAGAGGTGGCAGAAGTACACAGCTTGCTTAAGAAGTTCCTTACTTATGTTAAACTGCAAAAAGCTGTAGTGCAGTTTCAGTGTATTTACTTAATTTCGTGTATAATACATTTTTGAGCAGACAGAATGAATTATAATCAAGTTAAAATATCCTATTTTGCTTATTGTCAGTGCAGGGTATGAAATGTGGTCACAACTAAAATTAAAAATATAGAACTGAATAAGAATGCAACATATGAGTTTACCTCAATATGAGTGCAGGGCAATTAGTGTGTGTTGGCGCTGTCAGCTTTGGAATAAACTGTCCTTCAGGGTGTGACATGGGGAAGATTTTGAGTGAGAAAGTGTACATGGGGAGGAATGCAGAGTCTCCAAAAATGGTTTTATTGCTTTCTCATTTGCAAATTGAAAAAAGAGGTAAGGCCATGGTTGGAGACACTGTTGCTGCTTCAACAGCACTGACTTGTTTATACCTGGCTGATTTATCATTCATATTTTTCAAGGGCAAAGCCATCATGCAGAGAGCTTCTCCAGCGTATCTCATCGCTAAAATTTTAAGTCTTCAGAGAAATAAAAATTCAAATAAACCTCAGATCTTCAAAATTAAACTGAAGTACCCCAACAACTCTTACCACCTCTGCCCATAGGGTAATTTCAGCACATTCAGCCAACCTGAGCTCTGCTAGAATATCCTAATTTGGTTCAAATTATACTGAACAATTGAGTGCAAGTAAGCTCAAACTCATTACATTGTTGTGATCATTTAAAATGCCAAGAAAAAATCAATCTGTGAAACACACTGTCCATTCCATTTCAGTCTTGCTACATCTGTCAAAGTAAAACAGTCTGTTTAAGTCTAGATTATACATATTTGAATCAAGTAAATTCAAATTTATTTGCAAATTGATTTGTTAGAAAAAAATACTAAGTGTATTTTTAATAAATATTAAGGGTAACATTTCAGTGTGGAAAATCTCTTTGTGTGCAAAAACTTTAGACATGACATCTCTGACAATGGCTGTTAGGGTCAAATGAGTAATTGGGTGACATGTTTCCATACCAGTATGACGACGGCAATTGGTCCAGCGAAGCTCCAGATGAGTTTATCATAAAGGGAGATCCAGCAAAAATCAGGGTTTCCATAACCCTCCGGGTCCAGACCCACAGCCAGCCCTGCAGGACACAGATATACATGTAGGTTACAGGAGCAGGGTTTCTCTTAAGTTGTTTTCACTGTTAAAAAAAAGGGAAACTGAATAAATCTTTCCCTTAAAGGCCAGAGTGCACTGACCCAACAGACACAAACAACCCCAAACGTTTGGTTGGTACCATATTTGTGTAATTGTTGCTATTTGCTAGAGTAGGTCTTCCCATTCACACAGTTCTAGAATGTTCTCTCTAATCATACTACTTCAGAAAATTCCCCTTATTCACACTGTTCAAAAAAGCTCTCTCCACTTGTGCTGATACAGAACATTCTCCTATTCCTGTTCGGAAATGTTTTTCTCCATTCTCACATTTACACTTTTAGTGCAATTCACCCCCAAACTCTGTTCTAGAATGTAGTCCCTTTAGTACTCATCTACAATGTGCTCCCCATTAACACTGTTTGAAAATATTCCCGTTGCACATTTCTGCCCCCCATTTATATTTTTCTACAAAATTAACACTATTCCGACATGTTCTCCCCATTTATCCTGCTCTACAATGTTACCTCTATAAAACTGTTTAGAAGGTTCTGTCCAGTTTCATCACTCAACAATCCCATTACCATTCACATTGAATATTTCCCATATTCACATTCCTCGAGAATATTTTCCCTTTTACAGAATGAATGTTCTACAGTGAATGTTCTTATCCATTCATACCAGTTTGTGGGGTTTTATGTATCAATTCTGTTTTAAACACGTCAATCCAACTGCTGTGATTGTTGACATAAACACACATACACCCCCACACACACTCAAATCATTAGTGTTCATTGTTGGGTTGTATAAGTGCTACATCAGCACTGCTGTCTTCACTGGGAGAGGTTGGGGTCATGGGTCAGCAACTGGCCATTATCCCCAGAGGTTATGGGGGTTGAGGGTTCATTGAAAGAGGCTTGACTTCAGCTCACTCACAATCTCTCATATCAAGTAAAAAAAAATCGTAAAAATCTTTGATCCCTGCAGTTTCACCATCATACCATTGACTACTAGTGACTACAGTGCAACATCCACTATAAAATGAATCCCTTTTTATAACTCGGTGTTAAAAGGTTTGATGGTTGTATGTGTGAATTTATCTACCTGTAATGATGGCAGGTACTCCCCATCCGATGGCATAGTAGAACCTCATGGCTCCATAGTTAATGTTTCGCACTTCGGTCTGCATGCGGTAGATGTGCAGCGCCTCTACGAACAGCCAGGCGAATGCCGACATGAAGAAATAATGCAGCAGGATCGCCACCACTGTGCACAAAAACTGAGAGGGACGACACCAATCAGAACAAATCAATGGAAATATTGCAAACCAATCAGAATGCAGGATTGTGATACAAATGAGAAAACTGACAACAAGGCACTGCAGAAATCAGAACAGAAGAAGCTAATAGAAACTTTGAAACTGTGCAAACGAACTGAAGAGCATTACTAATAACAAGGGCCCTGCATCTGATTCCAAAGAAAAAAAATCCCAGGCTTTCCCCTGGACACTTGTCCTCTGGGGAATCCATGGTGTCTGAGAGGGCATTCAGATTCCTAAACTGGTCAAGCAGTCAATCAAACTCCTGGTTCGACTCAAAGGAGGAAATCAATAATGTAGGACCATTTCATTGCTGTCATATTTGAAAAAGCCAGCTGCCCTTATAATGGTGTGAATGTTTTATTACTGGATCAATAGTCCAAATTGTCCAAAAGGACAGAATAAAATCACATCTTTTGCTTTCTGCTGCAGAGTTACCATTTTGGGCATGTAGGGCTTTGCTATGACAATATTCTGAGATGTATTTCATTTTTTTCACTACAACCCTGCGGCAAACAGACTTTTCAGAAGAGATTTGTTTTTTTACAAGAAACAATCTGTTCCGACTCAATGTCTGTCAGCATTCAAGAAGGTTAGTCAGTTCAGTTTTCAAACCTTCTGCACAGTACACCCCCTGCACATGTACTGAATTCATGTACTGAATGTATCACATCAATGCAGAGATCAGAAGAGTGGAAGAGAAGTCGATATAATAACAAATGGCATTTGGGGATTGTTGCACAAAGTTTTAAGAGAACTGTGGAACTGGAATACAGGAGATGGGTAATCAGATGAATGGTTGTGTATTAATGAAATAGTGCCCTTTTGTGCTTCATGCATCAAACCAAGCCTTCCTCCACTTTCAATTATTTAAGTGCCAGTTATTTCAGATGCAGTGACTACTACCTGAGCACTTGATCTTTCAAGCTCTAAAGTTGTGCACTCATTTACTGAATGTACATTATCACTGAAAGCTCTAGGAGTGTATTAGTCATGAATGAAAAGGCCGGCCTTCTGATATACACACAGTGAATGTATTAACTGGTTAGTTTCAAGCCTTTATTGTGAGTGGGATGCACTCAAGGGAATAGCACATAAAACTCCACTAGACTGGTTTCACGAGTGTAGGTGTGTGTGTATGCGCGTGCCACAGACAAAAGCACTTGACGAGAGTCTGAATCATTGGATAATATGCAGTGTGACTTATTGTGCTGTCTGTGTAAATGCCAGCGATACTTGTCTCTGAATAAATATCAATACCACTTTGCCTAGTACTGTCTTCAACAGCATCATGCTAAACCGTGCTGCTTATAATGTCTGCAACATATAATCAGACTGACATTTAAAAAGCTGCCTTGTACGGTCATGGTTGTTTCTATGTTTGTCTTGTCAGTGAACCCCCGGCATTACAGACACATCTTCAAGTCCCTTAATAAATGCCAAACTCATTTACTCACTCATTCACCCAATCATTTACTTATTTAATCAGACATTCATTCAGTAATTCAAACACACACACACACACACTCATTTACTAATTCACTCACTCACCTGTTGTTCGGTCTGGTTGATGCCCAGCAGGTAGGTGAGCTGAGAGAGAAATGTGGCAGCGGCCATGTTGGAATGAATACTGCGTGTATTTGACTTCAGTCCTCTCAGACAAGAGAGCACCGTAACCGTTAGCAACAATGCCACCATGGAAACAGACAGTGAAGTGTAGGTTACTATGGTGAGGGTCTCCAGGTCACCTTCTAATTGCTACTCAACAAAGAGAGCAAAAGAGAGAGAGGGAGAGAGAGAGAGAGAGAGAGAGAGAGAGTGAGAGAGAGTGAGAGAGAGAGAGAGCGAGAGCGAGAGAGAGAGAGAGAGAGAGAGAGAGAGAGAGAGAGAGAGAGAGAGAGAG
>JBBPCW010000014.1:11436451-11446671 GCA_037974425.1 Phenacogrammus interruptus | reverse complement strand
CTCCAGGGAGAGACTGCCCCCTGTAGTCAGAGAATGGAAGTCGCTTTGGATAAAAGCGTCTGATAAATGCCGTAAATGTAAATGTAATGCTAGGTAGCACAGAATCCCAAGACTGTGGAACTCCACATGCGCAGAAGGGCACGGTAACACATCTAGCATGATTCGGCAGAACAACAGGCCGGGATAAATTCATGTGAGGCAATTAATTCTTTGAACACGTTATTTTTTCTGTGATAAATTGATCTAAATTAACACAACAAATTGACACCCTGAGTTTGTACATATGCTATATGCTATAGTAGAAAATTAGTGATCAGCTGCTGTGAAAAACGAGTCATTATTTAGCAACCAGTATCAAATTGAATTTTGATTATAGTGAAAAAATGGCATTATGCTAAGAATAGGTAGAACACTTCCAATCAAACTGTGCTGTCAGAGGTAACTGTTGTATAACCTGCCTTGTTTCACAGCTTGCAATTTAAATTCAGAACTCAGTGTTATACTATTGATTCTACACAAACTTTTCAGTGGTTTGGTTAAGATAACAACTGAGTTTTGTGCTACACCACTCCCAGGTGGAGTGGGATTTGGTCACTGCCCTGTAAAGTGCTCTTTACGAACACATTTGTGGGCAGAGCATGGATATGGAATAGATATATAGCATTTGGAAATATAGAATTATTATTATTAGAGAATAGTTATAAGTCCCAAGCGGAGATAAGAAGGTAGTTGGATGAAATTTTATTAATATTGAGTAATTAATCTGAATGCAGATATTTGTATGTGTCAGTAGATACATACAGATTCTGGAACAGCTGAAACAGTATTATTATATTAGTGCAACACAATCTGTGCTTTCGTTAAACTGCCTCCATGCTGCATATTTCTGCATACAATTATGTTCTATATGATATGCATAATATGATATGTGTGTGTGTACGCACCTGGTACAGTCCAAAGTCCAGCCTGACAGTAGCCACATAGCGCGTCTCTCGTCCACTTCGGATGTCTCTGAGTTCCAGCTGCAAGTCGTGCCAGCGACCGTCACACACCTGCACCTGGTCTAGCCGCAAGCGCACAGGTTGTGCTGACCGCCGCGCCACAGAAAAGACCAGCTGACCTGCCGTCAACTGCAGGAACAAACAGTCCTTCACTCAGCATGGAATAACACGCCAGCCCAACTCAGTGTCAGGCAGACAGTGGATACTGACCCCACAGGCAAGCATGAAATGAGACAGTGAAAGCATTGCACAGTGTTGTGGACTCACAGGCTACTTAGTTAGACCCCCTCCTTTCACTGTACAAAAAACTCAGGCAACTTACAGTTCAGTGTATATGAGAACAATAATGCTTGAAAGATTTTAAAAAGAGTTTCAACTTACTGATGCCCAGTTAACCTCTGTTGCCACATACAGTTTGTTTTACTTGTTTTTCTGGAATTTAAATGTAATCCTGCAGTCATAACATTTAAGTATGTTCCTTGAATATGTATATAGTTCAGTTTCTAACCACGCTACCATTGCTGGGTGAATATTTTTGGATAGTGAGCAATTCTTAACTTAATTCTTGCTACACACACACAGTCCTGTTGTCAGAAAATGACCCATGATGACAAAATGCACAGAAAAACACATTACAGCATGTGACTGTGCACCTATATAGTGGACCTATATAGAACATGGACAGTAAACAGTGTGTGTAAGTACAGGCTAAGTGGTTTCTTAAAAAATGCATAGTGTGTATATATATGTGTGTGTATGTGTGTGTGTGTGTGTGTGTGTGTGTGTGTGTGTGTGTGTGTGTATGCTTATGTGTAAGAAAGACCTATACTCACCTGAAAGATTAAGTGAGTGTATTGTTCGGCCTGTGCCTGTAGCAGTACGCCCTCTTTGGCTCGGGTGCGGAACACCAGGCCCAGGTACCAGGGCGTGCTGATGGTGACGTCATTCTTCAGATCCCACCATAGTGCACTGTTGCCGAGGAAACGGTGAGGGTGCGGCATCACTGCAGGAGAGGCGGGGTAATGCAATCAGCTGGGAGCACTATTATAGGACCGGTTTTAAATAAAAGCCATCTCATTTCATCTTTTAGCGCTAGTGATCCAAACTGGCTAATTATCTCAGACTCTCAACAAGCTGTGTTTGTTTTGGTAACAGACGGCGAGTTGCCTCGTCCCATGCAGTGGAACACCCAGCGATCTCTGAATATTTAATGCCATATGCACACAATGCCAACAAAACTGAAGAGATGTGTAATAAGAGCCCAAACATGAAGATACTTTAATTACTTGTCAAATAAATCACAGAAAAAATCCAAAGAAGATGAAGAAAAAGGGCAACACATGCATTGTATGTGTGAGTGAGTGAGTGTGTATTAGAACCTGGTCGATATGAAAACTGATAGGGATACCAATTTTAAAGGTAAAAAATCTTTAAAATTGGTTTTGGAGATCCTCAGTTTTATTTACTTAACCTGTCAGCTAATTGATTTATATATTTAGATTTTAATTTATAGTTTATTAGTGTTTTACTGGCGGGAAAGATCAGTTCTCAGTTGTCACACTTTAATAAACACCAGAAAGTCCCATAACACCACCCACATTTATGTATGGATTGGTTTCGTTTTTCTTATTTTTAAGAAGTTTGTTTCATAAAAAACATTTTTGTGCTGTAACATATAATATGATACATAAGGTAAGGGGTGTTAAAAGCTTGTGAAATGTTTTTAATCATTGCTAATAATTTTACACACTAATCCATATTTTAATTTATTCTACTGTACAGGAATGAGACAGTTACACAGGGGCAGAGTTAAACAGCTTGCTGTGGGCAACTCAGTTGTAGATATTGATCAAATTTGATAAGATTTTGCTATACCTTCAAGAGATACCACAGACAAAAGTAGTTTTGTGTGACGTTTTAGTGCTGATAAAAATACAAGTCTGGAATTGTGTGTAATTGTGTTTCTCACCATGGCTACAGTCTTTGCCCCCAAAGCCCAGAGGGCAGTCGCAGGAGAAGGTTTCCCAGCTGACCCTGCAGGTGCCTCCATTCTGGCAGGGGTTAGACTTGCAGAAAGGCAGCTTAGCACTGCAGCCTATCAGAGACAAGTAAAATGACACAATCACAAATTACACTCATCACATCACAATGAGGGCATCACACACAACTACGTCATCTCAAAACTATTTTAGTAACAATATTTTTCCCTAGTCTCCCCTAGTTTTCTCTAAGAAAAACATATGAGTGTAAATATATTTGTGACAAGACCTTGGAAATAATGGCAACAGCCCTATATTCATCCCTTTGATGTGATGTCAGCACAATTACAACACACACTTTTAAAAAGAAAAACATCTGATCATTGTTTAGGTAAAATCTACTCTTCACACAAGCACTTGGGTGACTGTTGAAATACAACCAAAGCAAATGTTCATGCTGTTTTCGTGTTGACAAAACTTTGGTTGCTGATTTTTCATTTTGAACTGAAAAGTAAGACTAAAACTCAAGCACTACTGACAAAACTGCAAAAATGTGATCCTTCCCCAAACTTATATATATATACTGGTTTGAGCAGTGATTTCACTGCTGACACAAAGAAAAGTGCAGATTTCAGCATCACCTGGCAGAGTGCCATTATTAGCAACATATCCTGCCATGTCCACTGGTCTGTTGTCAATGTGAAGGTCTTTCATACATCCAATGAACTCTCGGGTTCCAAATGGAAAATTGTCTGGAACATTTGGCACTCCACCCAGAAACAACGGCCCAGTCAGATCCAAGGATCTAAGAGAGAATGGGAGAGAGAAATGTCATGAAAAATATTTGTTCATACTAAGAAGAGAATTTTGAGGACTCCCCACAATAAAATAACCCTTTTAGGCCGATATGTTTTATAGGAACCCCTGAAGGTATCAGGGTGCTTGATGATTAAAAATGAGGTAAAAGCTGGTGTACTATCAGGGGTTTCACCAGGGGTGTGTGTGTGTGTGTGTGTGTGTGTGTGTGCTCACTTCTTGCTGCTGCTCTGTTTGCCCTGCGCTGCACAGCTGTAGTTTCCCAGCTGAACTGCAAACCTCAGAGCGATGGCAGTGTCACAGTCATCTACACTCACCACCGCAACTTTCTCATCAGACGGACCCTGCACTTCTCCACTAACACTCCGCTTGGGCTGCAACACACACAAACAGACAAATAACATTATATAAACAAGTAGACTGCTAAGGGTACAGAGTAGATGATGAACAGGTGAATAATTTCTCAACGTAACTTCTGTATAGATACTGATAACACATATAAATCACCTGTTAGTGACAACCTGCACACACACACACACACACACACACACACACACACGGACTGACCTTGTTAAAGTAGTGGATATGGACAGTGTGCCAGTTCCCATCACTCACTCCACCAGGCAGGTACGGACTCACCTGTGTGGATGACTCACCTGAGGTAAAGAAAACACACTGGTCAGTTTCAAACACACATACCGACACAGACACCCACCCACACACACACACACACACACACACATACATACATACCTGTGGAGTACTTGAGCACCACTTGTCCATCTACTATCTCTAATGCAAGAAAATCGTGTTTCTCATTAAAACGACCGTTATAGAACAGTAGTCCACTGCTCTCCAGTGTGGCAAATCTGTAACACAGACATAATAATAACAATAATGAAATGAAGAAGAAGCTGAAGTAAAAACAAATAACATAAGACTAAAGTAAACTAACTACAACATCCAAAGAAGTTCAAAAAACATATAATCAGCGAAACACACTTTCATTTTTATACTGTTTACTATTTTTTTATGTAATTTGAAAACACCAACACTGTGCCAATTACACTGTGTGAAAATGAACAATACATTATAATGGACATTTTGGAGAATTTTAGGGTTTTTTCAAAGTTATTAAAAATATTAATTTTATCTTTATATGTTGAAAATGTCCAAGAAAGATGAGGAGTGAGAAGTGAGACTCTCCTATCTAGAGCAGAGGTCCCCAAACCCTGGGCCGCGGACCGGTACCGGGCCGTGGATCATGTGGTACCGGTCTGCGGGCTGCACAGAAAAAAAAACTGTGGATGTTACCCGTGTTCTGTTGTTGTCTCGTTGTTATGAAAATGCTGTTAATAAAGCTGCGAGTACACATTGGATTTACGTTTATTATTATATTTTAAAGATACCCCATTATTATATTTTTAAAATATCCCCATTTTTATGCGTATCATTTATTTGTATAAATACGTATG
Source organism: Phenacogrammus interruptus (assembly GCA_037974425.1). NCBI lineage: Eukaryota > Metazoa > Chordata > Actinopteri > Characiformes > Alestidae > Phenacogrammus > Phenacogrammus interruptus. Next base: position 11,441,400 of record JBBPCW010000014.1, on the reverse strand, counting down.
CATATATTTATCTGCCGCTCCTTAAAGGCCGGGTCACGAAAATAGTTTCTTATATTAAACCGGTCCGTGACAAAATAAAGGTTGGGGACCACTGATCTAGAGGACGAGAGCTCAAGACTATTTTAGCCATTTTTAAACAACAATGTTCCAGTTACACGTGATCTATAAGCAATATATATTTTTATCTTTTTCTAAGACTGTGTTTTCATTATTGGACAGTCAGTGCTCATTGATTTAAACAAGCCTTTAAAGTAATTTGACCTGACTATTAAAACACCTAATCTGATTTACATTTAAGCGTTTCATTTGATATGAGGAAAATCATTTAAAAAATAAAGCCGTGGGCCTACACAATGTAACAAACTGTCAAAGGAGCTGAAGAAAAAGAAATAGTGTGTGTGTGTGCGTGTGTTCATGTAATGGAAGTTATTTGGTTTGTGGCTCTGATGGAACATGTAGAGTTTTAGGATTGTGAGTGTGAGCACATGTTTGTGTAGTAGTGAGGGAGAACAGAGGCTAATATAGAAACTAAAAGAAAGAGAGTGGTATGGGGTGAAATGTTAGGTATCGAGGGAAAAGTGAGTGGTGCTTTTGTTTGCCTATTGTTGGCGTTGGATGCTGTTACTAAATAAAATATCCGCTCCACATATCATGGGGATTAAAACCCAAAATCCATTATATAACCTCTACACTATAGCAACCCACTCTGGCCAATCACAACACACGAGCGATATACAGCACTCACAATGGGAAAAAAGACGAGAGGGGGTGATAAACAAGAGTGACAGAGAGCAAGAGAGAAGGAGAGAGAGAGAGAGAGAGAGAGAGAGAGAGAGACAGAGAGGAAAATGGAAATCCACATGAGCGTGAGGAGGAAATGAAAGGAAAAAGAAAAAGAGATAGAAAGATGAAGGCTAGTAACTAGTCCGTTAGACACACCTGGCACCCTTGGCTCTTTTCCTTCACTCATTTATTGTTTCTCAGATGAAAAAAGTTTGCGTGTATGTATATATACAGTGTCAACCCCACTGAAAGGTTTATAATGATGCATGTTTTTACAGTCTACGCTTTTTTTCCAACCTGAAAGCAAAACTGACATTTGTTGCCTCCTTATTGCCATTTTCCTGCTCATATTAAACCCCATTCATCATATCATGACATTAAAAAGACAGAAATCTTGTTTTCCTGCAATCTTTGACTGAGCTGTAATGACTTTGCCTACCCTTTAAGCCATCAAGTTTTGATTACATCACCGTGCACAAGTGGGCTGGGGAAAATAATATTAATCAGGATTATGATGTTTCACCCCCTCTTCCCCAACCACCACTCCCACCTGAGTCATTATAAGTTCAGTGCCTAAGGAACATGCTAATTTGAATGAAAATGCTGATTTTGATTTGTCGAATAATCACAGTTTTGTCATCTGGAGTTTCAATTAAATATACTGTACTCTCAAAACACTGATTAACTTACCTGTGAGACTTCTTATTTTTTTGTGCCAAAAAAACACTAAGATTTCCTCCACACCACACCGAAGCTGAGACACTCCCTTCTAATCTCAGTTTTATTTTTAACAGTAATGTTAGTACTGACATGGCATTTGTGTGAATATTACTATAAATGTTGTAAAGCAAAACTAAAGGATAAATTCTTAAATAATTCAGACATTATCTATATGGACATGTCTGAATACTTTTTACTAGCAATATTTTTTGTCCATATTCCTTATTATTGAAGAATTTTGAAATATATGTAAGCTTGAAAATTACTTTTCAGTTTTTTGTCTCTTATACATCATTGCATCAGATGCTGAGAACTCAGATGGCATCCTGAATGACACACTGAGAGCAGTGACCCTGTCTGACACTGTGACTGACTATAAATAAAATAGAGAGATATTCACACTCCCGTGCTCTGAAAGTTCCAAGCTCCCACACATTAAAAGAACAGCCCTCTGTGTTGGTGTGTATATTTGTGAGCCTGAGAGAGTGTGTGTGTGTGCGTATACTCACGAGAGAGAGATGGACAGGTGGAACCTCTGGCGCAGCCCCCTGAACATGATGAAGGATTTGGGGGGGAATGAGCGTGTGGTGACAGTGCAGTAGGGTCTCTCATAACCACCTGCTGGGCACTCACAACGGAACCCACCACCCGACAGCTCCCGACACGTCCCTCCATTACGACACACACCAGCCACACAGCGGCCGGACCGCCGGTCAAACTCACACCGCTCACCTGAGAAAGAGAGAGAGAGAGAGAGAGAGAGAGAGATTGATAGATAGATAGATAGATAGATAGATAGATAGATAGATAGATAGATAGATAGATAGATAGATAGATAGATAGATGGATAGAGAGAGAGAGAGAGAGAGAGAGAGGTTGATAGATAGATAGATAGATAGAGAGAGAGAGAGAGGTTGTTACCCAGCTACATAAAAACTCCCAAATTTAACCCAATTAAATGCTGCTCCAAACAGACAACAGAACCATGTTGTGCCATGTTGGTGCAGAGACTAGGGATTAGAAGAGAGAGTTATGTGTTTTCTGTTTTCAGGGGCTAATTAAAAGAAAAAAATATTAAAAATAGGATATAAGTTATCATTCAAGGCTATAACCTCCATGAACATCTTTAACTTATCAATAACTGTCTTTATGATAACACTTACTGTATAATACCCCTTTGGATTTAAGGGATTAAATTAAAGGAAAAACACTGTTAACACTGTAAAATTACTGTAATTTCTGAAGTAATTTTCTATTTATTTACAGCACTTGCACTTAACATCACTGTACATCCCTGAATTTCTATGTGCTCTAATATGCACCCACAGTTATCTGAGGGCCCTCAGTTGAGCTTCCAGCAGCAAATGCTTCAGTGTTCATACAGAAAACAAGAGCAGTTTATCATGAACACTGTAACCTGAACTGAACAATATAGCAGTGCATGCACTTTTACCAGCCATTAAGGCTACAAAGATCTACCGGAGTCTATTAATTTTAACATCAGGTATTGAATTAGTTCTCTGAAACATGAAACACCATCATGGTTAGAATATAAAATGTGCAAAATGCATTCAAATAAGTGGGGTTGGATTAACACGTTTTAAAAAATCCTGTGAAATGAACTGTAGAGGAAGAAATCACATTAACTGAAACGAACAGAACTGCAAGACATGCTGTAATGCTCTTCCCTGTTGCTATAATACTGAGATACTGACTGGCTGGGACATTGGTCATTTTCTCAATGTGGTTTGCAAGACAAGTTTCTCCCAGAGTGCACCATTTATTTTTTTTACAGCAATCTGCTATATTTATGGAATACAGTAGATTCCTACACAGTTTCCACTGTACATTGTACATTTACAGCAATTATTTAATCAGTGAAAAAGAAAATCTTACAAATGAAAATGTTGGAAATAAAACAAAATGAAATAGTAATGGTTTAATGACTGCAGAAAAGATTTAATCCACATTCACATATTGTACCTCCAACAGTCTACTCCCACACATCACCTCTGAACATGAAAATCCCTCACTATTCTGCTCTATTGTGCAAACATAAGTGCTAAATATTGCCGAGAGCAGCGGCAGCAGCTGAGTGTGTCGAGCGAAATGTTAAACTGCAGTCTGCTATGCTAAATCCCATTTAGTCTGGCTGGCTGACTGTCTGGCCTTCTCTCTTTTCCTTTTCCAAGAGGAACATACATGTCTGTCTGTTTGTCTGTCTTGCCACTATTCATCTGTCTTTCTATGTCTGTTTATCTATGCTAACCTGTCTGTCTGTCACTTGTCCTTCCATCTGTCATTGTTTACTCTCCTTTTCTTTTCATTCTGCATGTCTGTCTTACTGCCAGTCTTTTTGTCGTTTGTTTGTCTTTTAGTCTTTTTATCCTCCTCCATGTCTCTCTGTCATTCTGTCCATCTCTCTTGTGCCACCTCTGTACCCTGTCCCTCAATCCGTTTCCCTTTAGGTCTACTTTTCTTTCTGTCTCTCTTTATCTTTATTCTTGTCTCTCAATCTTCCACCCTTTCGGCTTCTCTACGTATCTGTCTCTCTGTCTTCTTCTCTGTCTGTCTATCTGTCTGCCTGTTTGCCTTCTGGCTCTCGTTGTGTCTGTCTCTCTATTTACTTCCCTGCCTCTCTGTTCTTCTTGCTGCACTTCTGCCTATCTGTCTATCATCCCTGTCTGCCTCTCTGTTACTGGAATAAAAGTTTGTAATGTTAATGTACATTAAAAATTTACAGACAATGAGTTTTTTCTTCTGTATGAAGTCAAACAAGTGTCTGGGTTCATTCTGGGGTATGTTTTCCTTCTGCTTGTCATTTTATCTTTATTCATTTTGCATGCATGTGTGCATCTGTGTTATTTGTCTGTGTGTGAATTTGAAGCTCGAACCCTCAGGCTTTACAACCTTGTGCCAAACGATGGCTGAGTGTTGGCACTGTGCTGGTACAACACAGTTAACAAACCTCTGGCAACAGCTACTGTAAATGAATCAGTCAAAAATGCACATACAGACACATACACCTACACACAATCGCTGTATTCCCAAACCCCCTACAGTGAAAGAGGAAAATCTCTGCAGAGTTTTGCTTTTAAAAGCATTATGTGCTTCAACCACTCCCACCCCTCCCCTCATACACTCTTACTGACCCCCACACACACACACCACAAAATCCTCCCTGTGGGTCTGTGAGCTTTCTGCCAGCTGGTCCTATATAACACACACACACACACATCCAGCTTCAGGACACCAAAACCTCACAGACAGACACATACCACACAAATCAGCTAACACCGCTTAAACTCACCCCAGGGCTGATACACATGATTTTAGTGACTAAGTGCACACACACATACAAACACAACAACCCCCCCTCCACACACACACACACACACACACACACACACACACACACACACACACACACACACACACACACACAC
>JBBPCW010000014.1:11337544-11349441 GCA_037974425.1 Phenacogrammus interruptus | reverse complement strand
CACACACACACACACACACACACACACACACACACACACACACACACACACACACACACACACACACACAATATTCTATTTAAAATGTGTACCTGTAAGTGGCCTAGAGTAACATTCTCCCTTCTCAAATGTCCCCCATTGCAACTAAAAACATGATTTTGATTTCTCTGTCAGTTCCAAATTAAATGAGTCAAACTAGGGTCTGACTAAGGTCTCACCAGTGGAACAGCTCACTTAGGTGCATCTACCTACATTATGTAGGGGACAAAATTCAGATTGTATTATTTTAAATTGTGAGTTTTTAAGAATTTAACATTATTGTTTCCATCCAACATATTACAATGAAATATATGCTGGGTTGGAAAAATAATCAAAATAATGCATCATTTTTAGAGCTAGTTTCTGCTACGGACCAGGGGTTTGACCAGGGGCCATTTGCAGCTCAATCTTTATTTTGACTTCTGTGTTTGAACATTATTTGAAAACATCCTTTACACTGTGTGAAACCTTCATGGTGAATGAAGTAATGAAGTAAGCGAATGATGAATTCTCACCCTGCCATCAACAGCTAGAGGAGGCTGGTACTCCTCAGTTTGCCAGGGGCCGAACAAGGCAAGGTCCTTCTCATCCTTATGCTCTGACATCATCCTAGCTTTGCGCGAGCGGTTTGAAAAGCCCTTCACCATCTGAAATAACAGGAGGTTTGAGAATCAGTATTTGAAACTTATTGAAGATCATAATAAATGCAAATATAAAGTGAAGTAAAAATGGCCTCTTTAATAACAAATGAATTAAAGTATATATAGAATTTTTCAAGTGTTTATAAGTGAATAAGGTACATAATTATATAAAATGAACAGTTTGTTGCTATACATATTAAAACAATATTTACAAAATGAACTGCACTAGTGTCTTAGAGACAGTGAAGAACTTGCTCCCACCTTGTACGGCTCCTCACCCAGTCGGACAGTGCGCGCTTCCTTCAGCCAGGTGTCCCTGGAATGCAATGTGTGGACGCAATCCCTAAATATAAAAGACATGCACAAAACTCACATTTCACATTAGGACCAATACATTACGAAACCTTTTATAGCATAACTCTCCCATTATTATGTTCCTTCTTAAAGTGTTCATGGGAGCAGTAAAGATCCGATTTTGCGTAATATGTCCCCTTTAAGTAATTTATATGTACATTATATAAATAAATAAAGGATATATATACTGGTAGTTGGTAAATAGTAATAGGTTTATGGCAGAACAGTTTAGTGTGTGTGTACGGGTCCCTTTGCTCAACTCTTTGCTAAACTCCTGTAGTCGTTTTATTTTTGTTGCTTGAGCTGGTTAAGTGGAGAGAGACACTGACTGTGATAATGAACACTGTGAACAAAACAGAAGTCTCTGAGCTTATCAGCCTGCTGCGTTACCGTGAGTAGATGGCTTCTCCTCGGCAGTAGCCCAGGATGGCTGCAGTGCGGGGGTACAGCGCTTCGTACTTCAGCAGGTGTCTCTCCAGCGCATACAGCGGGTGGTTTTTGTACTGAGCTACTGATGTTGGCAGTGGCTTATCCAACAACATAGCCTGGAGCTGGGGTAGAGGAATGAAAATGTGAAAAAGACAGAGAGAGACACACACAGAGATCGTGAAATAAGCATAATTAGATGGGAACGTATAATTTGCAACACACTTATGTTGATGACACTCCACTGCAACAGGTGTGGAGATGTCTATGATCAATGTGTGCATACTAATGTTCAAGCTTATTACTTACAATGCTATAAAATTAGTTCTGTTAGGTACAGCTAAAATTATAGGCTTCGTTCACATTGCAAGACAACCAAGATTTGTTTCAGAAATCAGAATTATAGACTTAAGTGCTCAGAGCAGGAGTTACAGTAGTAGATTGTAGTTGCATTTGCTTGCATATCAACAAGGTAAAACTAGTTCAAGTGGAACATACAATACATTAACGATTGCAATATTTCAGTCTTAATGCTCTTTTGCAACAAACATGACATTAGATTACAATGACCAGGTCAGAACGGAGATCAGATTCCATTTACATATATCAATAAATCAGCAAATATAACTGTTAATATCTGAAGGTGTGGAATATGAATAAAAGTCATTTAAGTGAGCCTCATAGGGAATACTGCAGGAAGAATGCAGGAAATGAGGCCATTAATATGTAGAGACAAGCTTTACATGATGTTCAGCACTAGCTTTCTTGGTGCTAGTGCTTGGTGCATCATTCTGATGTCAAGGACTAAATGGTATCTAGGTATGTTTTATTGAATATTTTATTGAATAACAGCAAGATGACGTTAGGTCACCTGCACCGAACATCGCTCCTCTTTTCATCACTTTGAAAACCTCTAAATTAGTTTTTTACACTGGAGGACAGCAGTAATACTATATTTGTCTTTTTGGACTGAAACTAGTAGTGTATATGCCAGAGTAGTATATTTGCATGTGAGTGCATTTGTATATGCGTGTTTCAAATGTTTTGTAGAGCACTGGTCTTCACCTCCTTGTCTTCTTTCTTTTCTCTTTCTGAATCTGGGCACTCGTAGCATTCTAATGTCTCCTCCCACCACTCTGAGTCGATGCGCCGACGCCGTGATGATGTAAGCCAGGTGGAGTCGTACCTGGTGCTCAGGTCTTTCAGGTAACCCTCACTGTCCACTCCCACAACGTATGTAATGGGTTGAGTGGCCTGTCCGGCACAGAGCTGTGGTTTTCCTATCCCTTGATCAACATCAACACACACCCACTTCATTCCCCCTTCAAGATATACTTCTATCCATTCATTATCTCCTTTTCTTGCCCTTTGCCTCCTTTGCCCTTTGTTTTCCTCTTGCTCTTCTTCATCTTCATCCTCCTCTTCTTTCTTTGCGGCCCTGTTGGCTCCACTTGACCGCCGCGGAGCACGACTTGTGCCTTTTCCTTTAGCCTTAGACCTCCTTTTAGAGCTCTTCGGCCCAGAGTCGTCGCTCTCATCCTCGCTAGACAATTCAAACTCCTCCTCCTCACTAGGCCCCTCCCCCTCACTGCTCTCTTCTTTGTAGGACACTTTTGACGCAACACTTCTTCTCTTGGTGTTTTTCGGCCTTTGTCCCCCCACTGCTTCTTTCTCTTCTCCTCCACTCTCATTCTTTTTCTTTTTCTTTCCTCCTCTCCCTCTCTTTCCCCCTGCGTTGGCTGCAGATGGGCGTTTGGACCCTGGAGAGACTTTGGAAGCTGCTGGCTTTTCATCACACTCATCAGAATTCTCTTTATCAGCAGTGTTGCTGGAGGCTTGCGCTTTATCCTGCAACAGGAATAAACAATCAACCAGAGGAGGCCTATTAATAAAAAAACAAAAATCTTTACATACAACAAAACAGTTACTATACGGGCAGCATTACGAAAATATCCTGAGGCCCCATGGAAAAATTTGCACTTCACATTTCTGACATTTATGGGTACTGCCAGATGTAAGATCTTACATGATATCGCCTATATAATGTTTTTTATTGCAGTGTGCAGGACGTTTGGCTTTATGTTAGTTTATGCTATGAGCACTCCCACACACATGCTAACACACCTTTTAGGACAATCTGATGATCCTGTTATGGTTTTTGTCATCAATATTAATATTCATAACACCGCACAACGTTTTTATTGATTCAGATCCCTCCCCTCAATACAAGCCCCGAATCATCCTGAAACTCACATTTTCGTTGAGGTTTTAGAATGTCTACCACTGTAACTTCCTATTGGGACCAAACTGTGAACTGGATTAACAGTAGGAAAATGTGGCAGCAGGAAAACTGCTTTGGAGATCCCAGACTGAAGCTTCTGACAATAAGCAAATGCGAGGAAAATATAAAAGCCATACTTTTTTAGTGGGCGATTTGAAAGGCACAGGCTGTAATGACAGCACCAATCGACAGAATAGTCGCAGTGAGCGTAGGACCAACAGGAACAGCTGTAGAGAGAAAAAAAAGACACGTTATGCAACATTTCTCTATGTGCAAAGAAAATATACTGTGAGCCACAATATTGTGGAGCGCTATCAATGTTTGAGAAAGACTGCCGAGCATCTGACGCACTATTAGAAACACCTGGTTTTACTTTATTACTTTAGCGGCACTGAGTTTCCTGCCTGAATGACTCGCTGCCTGAGTACTTGCACACAAAGAAATCACCAAGAGAGACACGATTTTATACACCTAATTATAGGCTGATGATGTGAAATCGTCACCCCTCTTTGTATGTACAATATACACATAGTTTTTAGTAATGAAAAAGAATTAGCTATAATTATGGTAAATAAGTCCTAAGACATACAGTTGTTCAGGGCTCCAGAACAATGACAACATCTATGACATACACAGCAAAGTGCAAAAAAGCGAACATCTCATTACAATGTCCAACTGTTGTCCAAAACATTTGGCTACATTTATATAAGTGTCAAAGGCCAAATAAGTGGTCAAATTAACTCACAAAGGTCATCTCCTGATGATTTCGTGCTGACAGACTCCCCAAACGTCTCTCCAGGACCTCACGGAGATCCACTCCATTCCCATCAGGGAGTTCAGAGTTTAGCATAAACGTCATCCTGAACCTGAGAACAGCCAGCCCAGACCCGATGAAGCACACAGACATGTCAGATGAGAAAGAGCAAAAATTAAAGCAGTCACATAATTAAAGTGTTTGATTATTCTCACCACTTCAGAAGCCCCTCCAGGAAAACCGTATTGATACGTTCTCCAGAAACATCGGTGAAGTGGGCAGGAAGTAAAGAAAATGCAATGGCCAACAGGTCGGGCTCACAGCACAGGCGGTTCCGGAACAGTCCACTGGCCAGCAAACACAGCAGGTGAACCTAAGAGACAAGGTCATGACAGCAATATGCTGAAACACCAAACAAAAACCAGTTCATAGTAATAAACAATAAAGTCAGCCAAATACTCTAAGCAATATGTTGTGCAGGGTAGCAGGTCATGGCTACATATATATTAATGCAAGCATTCACATTCCCTTACACTCACACACACACACCTTGTGTGTATCCTCCAGCAGCTCCTTGTTAAAGCGTTTCATCATTCGGCGGAGGTAAGTCTCAAATTCAGCTTTCCTCTTCTCCCTGGCAACAGTTACCATGGTGTCATACTTTCCAGCTGTCTTTCACTGATCCCTACTGGTTATACTGGTTGACAGTTTGACAGGTAATAGCATCTGTCTAAAGAATGTTTAAGGCGTTTACGTATGTGCAATTTTCAGTTATATTGTTTTGGGAAAAAGCAGTTTACTTATTATGTAATTCATAAATATATTTAAGCAATCACATTAATTTAAATAGGAAAGATTTATCAAGTCACAGCAGGTTCTATTAGTTTTGTCCAAACACACTCACTTCCTCTGCCTCTTGTGCATGGCCTCAGCTGTCTCGATCTCAATCTCCACAGGCTGAGATGGAACTGCAGGCTCCTGCTCTGTGTCCTCTGGCCCCAACGGACCTGCCAGTTCTAAGAAAACACACAAGCACAACAGTTTTTAAACCATTCTTCAGTAAGTAACTCAAAAATAACAACATTTATTCTAATTTCACTCACCTTCCACTTCCTCCCACTCCTCATCCTCGTCACTCTCAGCACTGTCATCATCCTCATCTTTTCCTTTCTCTTGTTTTATCTTGTCGTTCAGTATGGTTTTCTCTGGAACAGACACACCTTCGCCCTCACTGGAATCGCTCATATCATCAGGCTCTTCCTTCACCTGTTTGCTGTCCTGGAAGTATTTACTTGATTGCCTGCCTGAAGGGTCGTCTGCCTTTTTTGAAGCTTTGCATCTGGGTTTTGAGGTCCTGGGGATGTTTTTGGCTCTAGAATTGTTTTCTAATAAAAACAAAAAATGTAAAAAAAAAAAGTTAAAAAAAAACCAATCACAATACTCACATATTTCCTTTTTCACATATGTCTCTTTAAACATATCAGTATTGCAGAGATGGTTATCACGATAGCAATTAACAAACGATATATTGTGCAATAAATGTATAGATCTAAATTTATACACACACACACGTGTGTTTTAACGTCATTTTTATTATTGCCACTCAGCTTTACTTGTGGCGCCAGTCATACACCTCAAACACTCATACACCTCTCTCTCTAAGCTAACTTTGGCACTAAATGGAGCTGAACGTGTTTGCAGAGTGCACCAGTTATTGACAACAGAGATGCACAAGGGCAGTCATGCAAAGTCCCTTCCAGCTGCAGCCTGTAACCCCCTGCACTTCTAAACTTACTCAACACATTAACACCAGCAAACTCCAGATCACCGAACCACACAACATCCTGTCCAGACCAAAGCAAACCAAACATATTCATGATCTACTGGTGTTGGTGACGAGGGTCTGTAGTGGGAGCAACTCTCTACCTTTGGTCTTCTGCGTTTTGGGAGCTCTGCTCTTCTTCTCAACTTGCTTCAGTTTCTTTGTTGTGGCATTTTCAGCTGCAGCATCTGTGTTTTTGTGTTTAGCCATGCTGTCGACTCGCAGTCCGCCACAGTGCAGAGTTCAAAGGTTCGGTGTAACTGCAGGAAAGGCCTTCGGTACACACCATGTGAAGCTACTTGTGTAACCTCATTCACAACTTACAGTTACTCAACACACCTCCATCCTTTCATAACACCGACACACACCAGTCTGAAGCTGGAAGTCTCAGTCAACGTCACATCCCCTTCCTACAGGCTCTAGACAATTTCGACCACTAGAGGTCAGAGCTGCACCAGATTAATACAAAACAATACATCAGGCCCAGAGCAGTGCATCCCAGACCTGGACTACCCCTTTCCCTAACATGAAAGTGATTTTTATTCACTAACAGAGTTTTCCAACCTTAGTCCTTGAGGCCCATTGCCCTGCTCATTTTTATGCCTCAAGGACTAACTTTCTATAATTGTGGTAGAAACCCCACTTTCTACCATTGTGTCCTTGAGCAAAACACTTAGTTGCTCCAGGGGGGCTCCCTGTAACTAATGATTGTCGTTATGTATATATATGTAAATATAAATGTAAATGTGTGTTTTCTCCAATAGAGCTCACTCAGGGAATTGCACTTGTGATTGGAAGGCTGTAGGTTCGAATCCCAGCAGTGCAATTGGGGCAGCTGGTGGTGTGGTAGTTAGGGAGATCTGCCCCTGTAATTAGATGGTTGTGGATTTGAATCCCAGGACTGCTTGTGGCACCACTGCTTGTGGCACCATAGAAAGGTTCTATCCCCACAAAGTGCTCCACGGGTGCAGTGTTCCTGGCAGCCCACTGCCTCCCTTGGGTGAATGGGTTAAAAAACTATTTTATGCTATTCACGCTGTGTACAGTGGTGTGTACACATATAACAAATGAAAACTTGCACATTCAAGCACAGATATTCCTATTCTGTAATCTTTGTTTTGTTGGCTTATACTTTTTACTGTATCTTTAAATTACCGTAGTTAGAAAATTCTCTTTAATTTAATTTAGATTATTACTATGATGAAGTGGGTGTGTGAAAACAGAGAAAGAATTAATATGTGCAGGGCAGTGAGAACAGGGATAGGAAACAAAGCTCTAACACATCTACTTCAGCACAGGGATTAATTAGTTTAATCAAGTGTGTTGGAGCTGGAAAAACGCTCCAGTGTGCAGGGCAGAGGGGAGGGATCCTCTTGAGCCAGGTTTAGGATACACTGACCTAACACGCATGCTCCTAATGTTGGACCTGGGCTGGTTCTGAAATCTGTGTTGTTTGATTCCATCCAACCTGCAGTTCAGGATTTCAGTAAATATACTGCCAGACTTGTGTAGCATGTGGATCCACATGACTTTCAGATCAGATAAAACAGAAAACACAGGAAGTTTCCAGTCACAACTCTGGAGTAGGTGACCCCCTGCCCCACATGTTTTTGTGTTTTCATTGTTCCCAGCACACCTGATCCAACAATCAGCCAATTAAGTGGCTTTTCCTGAGATAAGTAGACATGCTAGAGTAGAACAAATTCTAAAATGTGCAGGACAGAAGGTGCTCCAGGACCAGATCTGAGAAACTATTTTTCACCCCATCTTTGGGTTGATTTATGTCTGGGAATTTAGAAATCATTGTGCTGTATAACAATATTACAGTAATCATATCAACCCAAATCTGACATCTTAAAATTCCTCTGTTCCATATCAGGAATATGCAGTTTTTATGATGCATTTCCAATATAAAACTTGGTTTTGCCATTTCTATTTGATTCCCATTTTGTATCAAAATAGTGTTTTGTATTTTATAGCTTAGAAATACTGTAACACCATAAAGCAGCAAAATGATGCAGAAACCACAGAATGGTCATTAATCCAGGTTTGCTGAGACCAGCATTAAAACCAGCAGGTGGAAGATTAACTACCAGTTTTGATCATTTATGCCAAAAATGTTAACAGTTCCTTTTGCTGTTTATTTTAGTAGCCTATAGGCTTTACCGAATGTTCCAGCTTTAAAAGTTACTCAGCCTAAAGTGAGTTTTAATTGGTTGTGCACAAAAAACAAAACAAAAAACCCATAAAGCATTTAATAGTTGTTGTTCCGCATTATTTTATTATTCCAGATGATAAATATTGTAACAGCCCATCCTACAGTGGCGTTTGTTGTAGCTCTTCTTCCTTCAAATCCAAGTGTGTATACTGGGAGCTGTTTAATGTTTTGTGACAGTTGCTCCCAAATGAGCCTGTGCTATTGAACAAGACAATATTTGAAGATGCACAGCTCAGAGTTGTTTTCCCACTTGTCAGAATGTAATTAAAGGCAGAGAGAGGAGAATCGAGCGGCAGGTTTCTGTGAAAAGTAAGGGGGTTGAGCTGGTTTAAGCTTGTATGCTGCACTTCTGAAATGTTATTATAATATCCATAATTAACAATCAAATGATTAATTAATTACTTCAAAACTTGTTGCTATAGGCGTTATCAGCTGTCTGCTTATAAATGACTTGTTTGTCATTGAATCAGAGTTGCTGATGCAAATTAGGCCCCTGCCCAATATCAAGTCACTAAAATATGATACAATTATGAGTCATTAACAAACTGTAGGTTATTTTAAAACCAGCCTTCATTTGGGTGATCACAGCGACGTGTGGGACTCTGGGATATAACAGGCAGGTCAGAATATTTGATCTTTTAACAGGTTACATATGTCAGATTTATGGGAGGCCTCGTTAGGCAGATAAAAGCTGCTCTCCTACACTGTCCTCTTAATCATCTGAGTCAGTGTGGTGCTGAAGGGATAGATCAAAGAGGCCGATAGATGGGAGGTTTGCAAAGTCATTTCATGCTCCCTTGGAAACATATTTTTAGCATTTTTAAAAAAAATATTCAAACATAGTAGCTCATTTTGATATACTTTCAACTAGAGTATTTGGTATGTTATGTTTTTATGGGTCTTTGTCTGTCTCTATGAGCTTACCTTTACACAGAGCTGCATTTTTTTAAATTAATAAAGCTTCAGTCTGTTAGATAGGACTACTAAACCAACTAAACTTCAAAATGACGTGATAAAACAATTGTTTGGACATTAGATGTTGGTCCAAGATTTCATCACTTTAGACCAAACAGAACAAGAATGTATTCTAATTATAATAAATGTTGTTGGACATTAATGAGTTCATCTGAAAAAGAGCTACTACTGGAGGTCTGTCTGCATTACACATTTCTTTCCCCAAATACACTTGATTTCATTAATGAACGTCTGGATCATTAGCTGATATGAGACACAGTTGGACTACAGGATTGTCTGTGTAAATGGTTTAATGCTGTTGTGTGGTGTGACTTGGGCTGTAGGTATTCTTGTCTAAGTTCTGTTGATTTTTAGAGTGTTTTGGAGTAGTTCATAGGCATTTATGTCCATGAATCTGTTTTAAATTTGTTTCTGTTAGTTGAATGTATACAGGAAGTATACCTGTGCTATATTACTACATTAAAGCTATCAGGTATCAGTACTTGAAGAAAGCTGAAGAACATGAAAAGTACATTAATGCAATAATAGACACTCGTTATTCATATTTGATTGACAGTCTTTGTTTATATTTTGTCTCAAGTACTCGAGTCTTTGTTTTGTACCACAATGCAACTGCATTATACAGCATTTTAATGAAATAAACAGTTGCTATCACAGCATTACAGTAAGTGCATATACCAAATGATGACCCTTATGACTCATGAAGCATATCCAGCTTCTTGAGATGATTCAGTCGAACATGGCATTGATTTATAGGCCTGCAGTGTAGCTGAGAGAGTGCAATTTGCAGTTTATTTTCTGACATGATGGTGGATGTGTGTGGTAAGTGTGTCTTAAAGTGTTCATCCTGAATATATTGTTTGAAGAAAGAGCAGCAAGGAAATTGTGTAGAGTTAAATTATATAGAATTAAAGGTCTTTACATAACCTTACACTACAATTTAACGTTTTTCTTTCTACTGCAATGTTTTGCAGATACGACGTATGAGTGCTTGGCTCAAATGGAATTTAAGCATCTCACTAGGTTGACATGAAATGGACATAAGGCTGCTTGAGACTAAATGACCAGCAAAAGTGGATTTGCCAAACCTGGCAGACAACACACACTACACCAAAGGAGACAAGACTTTTAATGCTACGGCAGTAACAAGATTAACCCTGGATAAGAGCATTTGACAAATATATGAAAATATTTGACACTAAATTGTTCATAAACAGAGCAGGCTTTATTCTTTTAATGTGTTGCTATTTTCTAAAAGTCAGTATGAAATGAATGTGCCTAAAAGACTGCATGGTGAATGTAAAGAACATCAAGTTATCAATATACCACAAGTGCAAAAAACATACTCTTTTACTGGATAGACCTATAAAATAAATTGAATGCCAGTATGTTAAAGATCCAAGTTGGGTAAAATAAGCTGATAAGGAGGACAAGAACATCATTGCCTGCTAATGTACACATTGCTTGTTAGGATTCTCCACTGGAAGCCATTTAAGATGGTATAGAATGGTTTCGACAGAGAAGGAAGAAGAAGGCACCCACAATTCTCCATCTGCATTTCTATCTATGGGCACCTTATATCTCAGAAAACTTTGCAAATCTGTTTTGTTAAATATATAACAATGTCAAAAAAATGTATCATAACAGTGTGAACAAAAAGTGAACCAGCAGGTTTCGTACACATCAGAGGATGTGCGTGCTGTGTGTGGCTGCTCTCTGTCCCAGATGGAAGGTGCTATTTTGTGATACAGGACAGGGAATCAGCAACAATTAAATAAAAGAAAACCAAGAGAAATTAAACAAAAAAGCATTGAAAACCAAGTATTCGTTCTGTAATCTAGCACATAAATGCTATGTACATAAGCCAAAATCAAGCATGTCCGAGTGATAGACCCCAGTACTGAATTAGACCACCTAAAACACTGCAGGATTGATCAGTTAACATGTCCTTGTTGCATAAAAAACAAGATTAAAGGCTCTGTGTTGAAAATGAAATTTTATTATTTATTTTAACACAGTTTAAAAAAAAACACCTCTGTGCCTCACCATGGGGCAGAGAGGATGAAATATCTCATCAGAAAGGGCTGATGGGCAAATGAATATCATAAGAAATGTGAAAATAAAAATGGCTTTTAAAATGCCTGATTGTGGCTTTAAAGCTTAGAGTGATGGCTCCCTGCCTGTGTTAAACTGGCACTCACAGACATGAATCAGCTCAGCGAAGGTCCACTTTAATGAGCACAAGGCTGCACCTTTACTCATTAAAGTTCAGCAACTGAGGTCTATTAGAGTTTGTATGTGTGTGTGTGTGTGTGTGGGGGGGGGGGGGTTGTGTGTGTGTGTGTGGGGGGGGGGTACCTCTTTTTTTTTTTACACACACACACCTC
>JBBPCW010000014.1:11302716-11317454 GCA_037974425.1 Phenacogrammus interruptus | reverse complement strand
ACCACACACACACACACACACACACACACACACACACACACACACACACACACACACACACACACACACACACACTTTCAACCCCCATAAACTGTCTGGACCAGGCTCATCGGAGTCGTTGCTATGGCTACAGGACCCGAAAAGCTGGCATCAACTCAGATACCTCAACCAGATAATCTGAACTCTGTCAGAGCAGATTGAACACACACACACACACAAACACACACATACACACACTCACAGACGGTCAAAGCGGAAGGACACTGACTCACATCTGAGTATGAAAAGTTCATTTGGTGAAATGCAGGGCAAACTGTCCAGAGATTAACTATAATTCAAAAGTTTGGAACATTCATTTTATATTCGATAATCACTTGTAATGTGGATCAAGTACCATCTAGAGAGGAACAGTGAATATCAATTAATTAATTATTATTTTATACTTGATTTTTACATGCATTTTCTTCAGTCACTGTATTCTATATACTTCCATATGTTACACATATGCTAGTATTATTGGACGCATTGGAAGCTATTTCATATGGCTGGAAAGGTTCTATCCATGTTTAAAATTTAAGTGATGCACTGCACCCAACTGTGCAAAACTGGGCAGTGTGAGGTTTTGCCGAGAAAACAATTATTTTACAATAAACTTGTATTTATTGTACACAAACTCTTTATTATTTTATTCTTGATTTTTACACGCATTTTCTTCAGTCATTGTATTCTATATACTTCCATATGTTACACATATACTAGAATTATCTTTTTTTTTTATCTGAAAAGCATATTAGAATCATGTTATACACTGAGGTGCAATCATTACTTTCTGTGTTTTCCTTTTTAGGCCTGGAAATGAACATTTCAGAATTTTGATAAAGGAAAGACCAAAGAAAAGACTATGCCTAGAAACCAAAGAAACAATAGAAAGGTTATGATTACAGAAGAAATTAAGAAGAAATGTTCCCACCGTTGAGATTTAAGAACATTTGTGACACATACCTTACAGTCTTACTCTATTCATTATTGCACATGATCAGACTCATCAAAAGGGGACATTTTAACATTCATGTACCATTCCTTTTAAAGAGATCTTTAACTTTCTTTTTTAAGAGTCTGCTTTATACTGATATTATTTTTTGGAAGCATTGGAAGCTATTTCATATTACTGGAAAGGTTCTATTTAATCCATGTTTAAACTATGATGCACTGTACCCTACTGTGCAAAACTGGGCAGTGGGAGGTTTTGCCTAGAAAACAATTATTTTACAATAAACTTGTATTTATTGTCCAGTACATCGTTCTAATCAATGTTTAATTGCATTAAATCAGGAGTGCTGCCAGTGATAGGATTTAACAAATCCATGTGAAGACTGGAGGCAGTTCGGAAATCTGGAATTAAGCCTTTTTAAAATTAGTTCACAAGGTAGCAACCACTTGTTCAAATAAATGGTTTTAAGCAAGCTATTTGCTTAGGTGCCACATACTTTTGCACAGTACAATAAAAGAGAAATCTGAGAAAAAAAGAAACTTTGGTAGGATGTACACACACACATTTAGACACACACATGGGAGAGAGAGAGAGAGAGAGAGAGAGAGAGAGAGAGAGAGAGAGAGAGAGAGAGATCTTTGGACAAATTAAAAGAGATGAAGAAGACATTTTAAAGATCTCTGAAGTGAGATTTAACCTTGTGTTGGTATGTGTGTGTGCTGGCATGTTTGTCGATTTTGGAGAAGGTGTGTGTTGATCTAAGTTGCTCCTGTAAGTGTGTGTCTGTGTGCTTGGCGTTTGGATGGAATGGATTATGAGATTACGGTCAGGCAGGTCATGTGACGTGTGGTCTGCAGTGACCCTGCTTACAGCCAGATTACCCTGGTGAAGGTGAGGCAACCTCTCCTCTCTACCCTTCTGTTCTTCCACCTCTCCATCATTCCATCCGCACTGCAGCTTCATGCCCTCCCCTCCTCATGTTCAAATCCCATTTCCTGCTGGCTGCAGCCGGACGGACTGCTACACCCCCACTCTCTCACCTGGAAACATTTATTTTACTCCTTTACATACAGAAGAGCCTTTACAGCCACCATCATCACTCCCATCACCCTTTTGCCATACATGCTGAAGGTAAGATTGACCTTTGAGTGGCCTTTGCCCACCTCTCTCCTGCTCACAGGATTTCTCCCAAAGTTGTGATGGACTGCTTAGTGAGGCAGTACGGCTTTTACAAGCAGAACTGCATTAGAAGATACACAAATTTGTTTAACAGTACCAGACAAGCTTCAGAACGTTGTTTCTGACAACTCACAAACAGAACAAGCAATTCACTGTAAATGCGGACACTCAGTTGCACTCTTTTTGAGATTTGCCTGTGTGAACCATACAGGCCAGTGGCACTAAAATGTTGCACATTTTTGTGCTTTAAGCTTTATGAGAAACTGAGTATCATCTGGGAGTCCCTCAGGACTGAGTTGAGAACCACTGAGGCTGTGAACTGAAGACTTGTTATTATGCAAGCAACAAGAATAGATAACAGAGACAGATTTGTAATGTGTAGAGATGGTTGTTAACAAAACTATGCAAAAACATACAATTTTTCAGTGTGGTTTTAGGAAGTATCTTTAATTGGTGTTGAAACTTGATATCATGCAGATGCTCTTCAAGCACAATGCTCTTGAACCCTCTTTCGCACTTTTATTTTCAGGAAGGGTTTTATGTCTGAGAATTAAAAGGTGGCTTTTCTCCCTTATTATTGTTGAGGAATGACCTGCCCTAAAACTATCACAAGCAACAACAACAGCTTTCCAGGACATGAGAGAGTCTGATTGCCAAGTTCTTGGGATGAGAAAACGGTGTGGCTGCTCACAGAAGCGAGATTTGCCACATGAAGATTAAACTCTGTTCTCAGTTCACATATATTTATCGCTGATCATCCGCTTATGATTCATTAGGTACACTGGTGTGAAAAATGTCGGTTTCAACTCATTCTCCTTGTGAGACACAGGCAAAATAATTGGACTTACTTTAGCGTAAAAACTAAGACGATCAATCCCATGCGCCAAATTGAGTAATGTCTTTATTGTCTTAGACAGCCTGAAAATAGTAAAGCAGAAAATGTTTTAAAGGGTTTAGATTGGTGGGAAACAGAGCAGAGACAATATGGGTTACAGAGCGCTGAGATATGGCTGATTGCCTGAAGTTTCCTCGAAACAGCACGTGTTTCATGATTGGACTCTGACTTTCTTAATGTAAAAACCATAAAGAAGCATACGTAGCATATAATTTAGTGAGTTATTAAGTACATTTAAAAAATGGTTCGTTTACAGCTACGGGGCCTCTGTTTCAAACTGTATGTTACTGCACTACTGTGATGCTTACATATCATGCTGGCGCCCTCTATCAGTGGCCTGTGTTAGACCCACAGGGAATTACCGGACAACATTTAAAAAGTAATTACCGTTGAGCGTGGGCAGCACTGATTAATCCTGTTAGGCTACCACTAATTATCTTGTCGCAGTGACCCCTTGACCTTTTCTTTTCCTTCTTTGAGAATAAGATTAATTTGAATTCTGTGAAAGTAGAAAGGCTTCTCATGTTTTAGATAAGAATCACTCTGTAAAATATAGAGAATTCCACATAAGATAATTAATTACTGCCTTTTGTCTTTTTTTATATAAATATAACTTATCCCTGACATTGCATGTATTTTGTAATGGCACACTGATAAACAGAAATTGTCCAGAATTATTTGGAATGCATTATTTTCCTGAAATGTGCCGATTTTTCTGACAGTGATGTTATGCCAATACTGAAAATAGAGATTAAAAAGTCTCAATTTTATAACGAGCAATAAGGAGCAAAAAGGAGTAATTCTTGCTCTGCCATATCTGTAAAATATAAACAATACCTTAGATAATACTGTGCATTTTGTGTACAGAACAGAAGCTTACTGACTCATAAAACAATTATAATAGGCAGATGATGAAAGAGCTTCCAACTGGCATCTGTTATGAGTTTCAAGAGAGATGTTTTTTTCCAGCACAAGGAAGTGCAATGAAATTACTGTTGTTGGTAATTGCTAGTATGCTACAGACGGGACAAATACAGATGAGGTTAAAAAAAACACTGTCTGGTCTTCCAGCTGCTTAAATAGCTCATCAAAAGTGAAGTGTAAACATGTATTAACTGGTTGTGGATTTTGCAGGTGATGATGGTTGGAGAGTGGGGATGAGGAGCCATGAGTTACTCCTTAATCACTTTCAGACAGCCCCTCTCCCTCATTCCTGTCCACCTGCTCCTGTCCCTGTCCTTCTTTGTTTGTCTGGGTTTCTGTGGGCCAGCCCGTGCTCCTCTCTTGGCTGGCCAACCATTTCTGGTTCTGTGGGGTGTGCCCAATAAGGACTGCCTAGGCCGTCCAGACCCAGCAGGTTTCGGGATGGAGTGGGAGGGGCGCGTGGCCTTATTTTACGAGGATTCCCTCGGACTCTACCCATATTTCAATGCTGAGGGTCAGCCGGTCAACCGTGGTCTGCCACAGCATACCAGCCTGGACCTCCATCTTCAGAAGGTGGAGGGGGACCTGACAGCCACTCTGCCACAGGTAGGATCACCCGGGCTAGGAGTTCTGTGGTGGAATGAGTGGGCCCCCCAGTGGAGCAGGAACAAGGACAAGCAGGGGAGGTATCTAGAAGAGTCCCGAGCGCTGCTGCAGGGATTTTTCCCTGACTGGAGTGCAGAAGAGGTGGAAAAATGGGCTCAGGTAAATCTACAAACTTCGTTTTATGGAACATCATTACCAATGTATTTATTTGTATATATGTATTTGTGTGAGATCTTTAAAAAGTGCTTCTCCAGTCATATTTATTTAAAAGCTATACAAATAAGGCACTGATATGAATTCCTGCCAGGTGGACTTTGAAGCGGCAGCCCAGTCCATTCTTATGGAGACCCTGAGAGAGCTGAAGAGGCTCCGTCCACAGAGGTTGTGGGGCGTGGCTCCATACCCAAGCTGTTACAACTCAGACCCTGCCCAGATGCAGCTGGCCAATTACACAGGTCGCTGTCCGGCTGCAGAGATGGCCCTGAACGATGAGATGATGTGGTTATGGAAACGAAGTTCAGCACTCTACCCAGTTCTCTCACTGGAGAAACTTCCTGAAGGGACCAAGGGGGCATGGCTTTACACATCCAATCAGCTCAGAGAAGCACTACGAGTGGCAGCTCTTGCAGGGTCAACCTCTGATCTTCCTGTTTTTCCATTGATCAAGAGTGCGTACACCTCCTCCAGTACATTTCTCTCTGAGGTAATAACCAGCTCCACCACATTTTATGTGTACAGTGTACAAATGTATATGCATTCCTTTATGCTTCTAATTTTGTGTGATTTTACTAGTATTCAGTAGGATTATGTGTATGCAGTATACACCAAGGATATTCAGTCTAATCCAAAAAGGGCAGACCAGATTCTATATCCCTATCTCTATATCGTGTTCTCTCTTAAAAATAATGGTGTCAAAAGGGATGTGGAAAGATGCTATCAAAGAACTACAGTTGGTTCCTTGAACAACAGTTCAGTGGATGGTTTGCACATGACTGGGTGCTTGAATAACTATATAAATATCTGTGTGTGTGTGTGTGTACATCAGACTGACCTGGTCAATACTATAGGAGAGAGTGCTGCTATGGGTGCTGCAGGAGTCATCATCTGGGAGAAGTTCATTGCTGCTAAAACACAGGTACCACTCCAACCTATCATCTATTGAAATATTATACTACATTCCATTAAATATGCATAATATACCTACATCTCCCTGTGTATCCATTAGAAGTCCTGTTCTGAACTCGGCTCATATGTGCGAGAGGTCCTTGGCCCTTATGTGGTCAATGTAACCACAGCGACGCGCCTCTGCGGAGTCTCACTTTGTCAAGGGCGTGGCCGATGCATACGCAAGAAACCAGAAGATCCCGTCTACCTGCACCTTCCCTTCGCCCATTTCCAGCTCCTGCCCAATGGGGCTGAGGGAATCCGGGCAACAGGGGAACTTCCACCAGCCTGCTTGGACATCTGGAGGCGGGATTTCCGGTGCCAGTGGTTTGAGGCACTGGAGGGAGCAGCTGCTGATCAGGAGTCACGTGGGCTGGAGGTTAGAAGCCGAAGGCCTCCTCCCACAGTAAAACCACCCTCCAGTAGTGAGCAGACTGAAAGTACGGTAGTCACTGCGACCACTGTTACTGTCACCACCATCACTGTCAACAGCTGCCTGCCCCACAGTGTGCCCATTACACCTCTCTCTGTGCTGCTGTTCATCAGTCTGTCATACTTGGGACCTTTGACCTGCTAAACGAAGGCTGCACAAGTTGACACTACTGGCCTTGATTTTGTGAACTGAAACACAGTAGTTTAGGTTCTTAAGATCTATGCCACAAATCAAATGACTGTGAAGCATGTAAATGTTTGAAGTGAGAGCCTTGAGAGAAGTCCTTAATGTTCTGCTCAGTGAGCAGTGATTAATCGCCATTCAAAATGGTGATTTTACACTGAGGGCCTGTTATATTTTCCCTAAATGTTCAGGCATTTGGGAAATGCTGTTACGTGAGGAGAGGAACATTATGAGGAAGATTTAGTGTCAGGTTTTCCATTTTAAAGTAATTTCTTAAGTCTAGCTCTCACTCAGTAAGTGAGATTACTCAATTACTTACACAAAAACTAATCTCAGTCAGAGTGGACTTGAGTGGGTACTGACCTTTGACTGTTTGCGCTCCTCTAGATGACAGGTCATTTTTAAACAGTATAGATTTCACACAAGTCACATGTTTCTGGGAATATATACCATAAAACACTTTCTAGATTCCTCACTAGAGACCTGTGAGCACTAGAAGCAGGTATGATTTGGGTGGTGGTTAATTCTGATACTGACAACGCAGTCTGACTGAGGATAGTAAAATTAACTAACATTAACTGACAATCATAAGTATATGTCACACAAGGCAATATAAGGAGTGTTTTTTTGCACATGATGTGTTTGGCAGGGTGTATTGTTTTATATACCATGCATCATTGGCATACAATGTGAAATTCACAATGTTATTCACTACACTAGCAATGTTTCTGGTGCCTCTAAGGGTGGCCAGTGCATCATGGCCTTATCAAAAAGGAGCAATCAGTAACATTTGTTGCTTGACCTTCATAACCTGGCATGTGTTCTTGGCTCACTGCTGCTCTCATGTATATCAGAAATACATGAACAAAATTAATAAATAAAATGACAGATCAAACACAGAACTGACACCAACACAGAACTGAAAATAGTGAATATCATGTAACTGGGGAAACTCACTCACAATGTTTATCTATGCATATGATCCTGCCTTCCGTCTGATGATTACTCTACATTTGTTCACAATGGGGCATTTAATAGCTTTAAATCTATATAGAGAAAACATGATTTAAAGCAAAATCACATCAAATCCGACACAATTTCAGTTAAAATGTAGGTGGAGTATGGGATGGGTAAGACAGGAATTGTGGAAGTCATCTAATCAGTAATTCATAAATATATAATAAGAGTGTCTCCATTTTGTACAATGGTTTTAAATCAGGCTAAACTTGTTAAGACATATGTTAAATTTGGGGAATGGGAAATATGTAAATTACATTATAAAGGAAGAATTTAGTTGCCCCTTAAAAATGACACCAGAGGATTTGTGCAGGATGTACCGGATTATGTGGATTAAAGGAAGCCAATCATTTCTGTGTTTAATAGAAATGCCTTATTAAAGCCCCTTACTGGTGAGAGGTTTACAAAAACAAAATAATAATAATAAAATTACACTCTCAGATTTTTGCTGAATGGTTTTAAAAACATTTATTTTCTATTGTAACCTTTGGTCAGGATCATGAATTGACAGGTATACAAAGTGACACGTTTAGCCTAGAAATGAGATCTAAATCAGGAAAGTACTCTCATCAAAACTCAGATGACCAAAAGAAAAGAAAAGAAATACATGTAAAATGTAAGTCATCCAGTTTGTGCATGCACCTCATGGCAAGCAAATGCTACATCTTTGCTTCTATATTTAAAAAAAACCCCAACATTTGTCAGCTGTGACACTGCTGTTTCAGATGGACATGATCAAATGTACCTTTTATTATGGATGATATGTTGGCATTTTCTATATTGTACATTTTGTATTCTTTTGATGCAAAACTGTTCCTGTGTGCTGTTTTAGAGACTAAATAGTATAACTGAGGATTACAAGTAGACAGTAAGTATACGTGGATGGTAACAATGAAGAACAATCTGTAAAATGAAAGAGACAGAAGTAAAATAAATTACATTTTTGGACACGCACAATACAGTGAGCAGTACACTACACTGTGTATTTTGTGCATTCATTTCTTAGGTGCAGCGTTCAACAAAACATCACAGTAAACACCATTAAAGCCAATAAGCAGGCTAAAACAAACTGATATTTTGTGTAGTGATCTGTAAATCTTGTCTGAGAATTTGAAGAACCAGCCCCAGATGGCCCATGTGTGCAGGTGATCTTAAGCTGTAAAAACTGTGCAAGGCAAATTGTTTAAAACCTTTTAATTGTGTAAATGGGTTTTGCTCGCCAAATACCATATGCCATTACATGCAAACAAACATTAATCAAGTAAAAAGCAAAAAGAATGACTTGTTTCCAAACAATACTGATGTACACAAAATTAGTGTTTTGGATTAAAGGCTATTTGTATTTAAATGTTTATTTTATGCATACTGGCCGAATATTATCTTCTCAAGTGCGTAAACTTTTGCACAGTACTGCATGCCCACTGAAAACGTACAATTGTTTACAAAACGCAAATCTTGATTGCTTCAGAAGCTTTCTCTTGGAGTGAATATGTAAAACAAATACTGCGTCAAAGTGGAAACTGTGGACTCTGAGTTTATAGCTGCAGATTCCTGGGGCAGATAGTGGTCATGGGTAATAATGCTATTCCAGCCGTGTGATATTGAGTTACATACAGAGTTCCATAAATGCAACAACCTGTGAGCAGGGACATGTTCTGACTTGACTTTAAAGAGGTCTATAGCCTTACAAACAAAAACATGTACACTGGTGTTTATGTAAACAATAGTAGCACATGAAAGCTTTCAGATCGCACAACACAAAGCTCTGTATAAATAAACATACACACACACACACACACACACACACACACACACACACACACACACACACACACACACACACACACACACAAACTCTTCTCTGCACACGTACACGTGTGGATGCCACAATGTAAAACATGCACCCGTGGGCTGGTAGGACAGTGATAAGTGTATCATCAGATTTGCTGAATGTTGCAGAGCCGGTCAGCCAATCCCCTACACCTCTATCAGTCCATCTGTCCAAACTAACCCCTAATCTCATGTTTAGTCTCTGACTTATCGGTAATCTGGGACTGAGACACGGATCAAGCCACGTTTACCGTGAAACGGACTCTTCATCTGTACCATCTGCTGCGACAGCAAGCAGCACGATCAACACCAAAATGATGATAAACAATAAACAATGAACTGTGGTACACACCTACGAGACATCTTGCAGTAACTCTTACTCTCCTCGAAAACAAATACACACAAATCTGTGCAAGGCCTCAGACATGCTGTATCAAAAGAGTTATAAAAAAACAGTTTAAGATGTTTAAAGTTGCTGAAATCTATACGCTATTGCACTGAATTAACCCCTTTAGCCAGGACCGGGACTTTTGAGGGCCCATACTTCAGTTCCTCAATTCAGAAACATTCCTTTTCATCAGACACTCACTATAGGTCACCTCTGTTACCTGTGCATATCACCTCTATAAAATATCTGCAGTATTCCACAATTCAAATAATTAACAGGAATTTGAGTGACATCATGGGAAAGTATACAGTAATTGACAGCAGAAAGGATAATTGACAATAGACTGTTAAAAAAAAAAGCAATTTTAAGTAGATAATCAGAATGGCCTTAAGTCATACATGTGGATTCTAATAAATCACATTCTGTTATTCTAAACTAAAACTCAACCATATTGCTCATTTAAGCCACAAAGAAACTATTTTAGCTTATTGGCGGTCATCCATTTCTACATATATCAATCAGTTTCTGGACCATTTATGGATTATAAAATATAAAGTGGTGGGAATGTGAGTTTAGGGAATATTCAATAATCACAATACAGAAATTAAGCTTCTGAGCTCAGTCCAAGTGTAATAAAGGTGGTAAATGGAAAAAAAAAACATTTTGGGATGATTGCAATGATTATTAAAATTAAAGTTGTCCTCCAAAGAGTGGCAGTGATGGCTGGGATACAACAAAACAACAAATAAACACTCATAGTTCAATCACTGAATAAACAAGCTTTAAGTAATTAAAGAACTATACCCAAATGAGGCGTTTGAGTGTAAACAAAAAATAGGTGCAAAGAACCTACACAAAATGAAAAGTTCTTTCAAGACAGTTAACAAGAGTTTCAAAATGTCTCTTCTGTATTTTGTACTGCAAGAAAACATTTCTTCACAGACAAAATATATTGCATGGCTTTGTGTAACAGGATTCAGTCTAAACACTGTGGTGAAAACAGTCAAGCCAATGTGTAAGTCACTGAGTGATTCACTATGTGTGTGTGTGGGGGGTGGGCGGGGGGCAGGGGGTGGTGGTGATTGAGACCTCTAATGCCAGCGTGAGCTTCTCTCACCAAGTGCCTGGGGCCGCCAGCCTGCCTTAATCTTCACAATGTCCAGCAAGGACACAATCCTTCAAACACACACAGTCATGTTTAATTAGTGAGTAATAGGGCCGAGGGCAGTGGGCAGAGGCGGCAGTGAGCTGATGGAGACTGAGCTGTGAGAGAAGTTCGAAGGAGGACACGTAAGTAAGAGCTCACCTGCATTTTACCAGGAATTCAGCAACTATTCTTTTCTTCTGGATCAGCGCTCTGCCTCGTGTTCTCAGACCTGGTGCTTAATGCTGACTTGCAGATAGGCCAACCTGTCCGAGACCTCAGACCATGCCAAGGTGCAGGCCAAGTGAAAGCAAGCCATTCAGATAAACGCAGTCACAACATGGGAAGCATCATGAGGGACACCACAGGGCATTCAGGATAGTTATTGTAAGTGTAAAGTGTACTTTGGTCATACATGAACACAATACAGCACAGCACACAGTGTGAACAACACAATTTTTTCTCTGTATTTAACACACTCACGAAATGAAACAGCAGGCAGTCAGGAGTAGTGTGTGGGGACAGTACCTTACTTAAGGGAACCTCAATGGTGCCACCAGCAGTCTTGGGATTTGAACCCATGGCCCTCTGATTTTATGGGCATCTCCCTAACCACTAGGCCACCGGCTGAAAACATCCCTTCTTACTAAAAACAATGCATGGCCACAGCTTAATAAGGTACTGAAACTGGGCCTTAATGCATAGCCACAGCGGAGTAAGGTGTTTGAATGAGGTAGTTGAATCGTGGCCATGACCTAACACACATCACAGATTAATTTTAATTCATTTTCTCTGTTATTTATTAAGAAGGGAACAAAAGAGATAATGTATTGTTTTTATTGGGCAACTATATGGCTCCCACCTACAAGTTGGTGGCCTAGTGGTTAAGGCATTCGCCCTGTGATCAGAAAGTCCGGGTCCGGGTTCGATTCCCAAGCTAGGCACCTCTGAGGTACCCTGCGCAAGGAACTGTCCCCACACACTGCTCTCCGGGCGCTGTGTTCGTAGCTGCCCCGTTTCACTCGGTTAAATGCAGAGGAAGTATTTCGTGCTGTTCATACTGTGTGCTGTGGTGTGTTCACGTATGACCAGATAGTCACTTTCACTTTTTTCACTTTCACTTACAAAGAAATGCATGTATGTCAAAAATATCAAAAACCAAGTAACAGTGCATAACTTTGCTTGACATTTTCCAAACCTGTTTCTTTCTAAAGACAAAAGCATTAAACTGTTAGTAACGTCTCTCTACAGCACTTAGAGAACAGTAGATTTTCCTGTTGACAACTATACTGAATCCTAAACTCTAATCATTTAAAAAATTATATCATTTTGGATCAGGATTTTCATCAATCATCAACTAATCACAACTAATATCTCAGCAATATACCCCCAAATCACATATTCAACAGGACCTTGAGTGACTTAGATATCCTAAGAAAGAATAAAATAGGACAGTAATAATATTAGATCTAGTGATGAGGGCTTTCTGAAAGGACGGGCCTGTTATCCAAACTGAAAGTCAATTATACACTTAAAAATACAGCTCAAGGCAATAAATACATCGTCCTTTATGGGCTTATGCCATAAGCATGGCAGCTAGTAAATTCTATTGACTGAATCAGCACTAAAACTATATTACTCTGTTACTTATTTAAACTACAAAGGAAACCATGAAAAAAAAAGGTATTTTGTGAGGTGGGAGAACACAATTGTCCAAAAATATTGCATGCATTTTCCATACAGATGTGGCCTGGTGGTTCAGATGAATTAATATTAAGTATACAAATACAAAAGTGGTGTACAACTGGAGAATAGAGCACATGCATCCTTTCCAATGTTGTCATTAGTATGAGGGACGAACTTTAATATTTGGATATCGCAGTTCTATTCTATAGGAAACAAGTTAGTCATTGACTGTTAGGATGTTCGCCCTGCAATCAGGAAGTTCCTAAGACTGCTAAGCACCACTGAGGTACCGTCGCCACTCACTGCTCCCCGAGCGCTGTGTTCCTAGCTGCCCGCTGATTCCCCTGGTGAAGGGGTTAAATGAACAGGAAGAATTTCGTGCTGTTCACACTGTGTGCTGTGGTGTGATCACATATGACAGAATGGTCACTTTCACATAAGACATGAAGTGTGGTGGAGCTAAGTCTTCATTAAAGTTTCGTTAACTTTTGAAGTATATGAGTGCGTTCAAACAGAAAATGCAACAATAAACAGCTTCACATTATTCAAAATAAGGCAAAACATTTTTCTGGATCACTCTTGTAAATTTATTGTTATACTTTCTTTAAAACATACACTGATGCCAGACAGACTGATAGACCGGGACTGAAGAAGCAGAGATGCAAGGGGCCAGACAAGAGGACTGGCAATTAGGATTGGGGAGAGTAAATGGACTGTCCTGCACTCCTTTATTTAATTCCTCCACTCCATTCTGCCTTTTCTGTCTCATTCAGTAACTTGCATGAATTTCTTCAGTCTGGGGGGGGGTCATTCTGAACTACTGGCCATTCAGCCTCCAGCCAGTTCTCACATGCCAAGAAGACTCGTCAGGACTGTCGCCATGGCAACATAACATCCTCAGCTCTCAGAGCGGTCAACAAACATACAGATAGTACATGTGTGTTAGAAGCAATCAGTGGACACCGTGGAAATAGAACTTAAGTCAAACAGGGATACATAGCATCCAATCTGAAGACACATAAAAGAACAGAGAATGGCTTCTAGTAATAGTTTCTGTATGGACAAATACCGTCGCAAAACGTTTCCCCATCTCCAATATGAGGCTTTTGATAGCTAAGAGGTGATACACTTAACAGCATCCTTTCATCTTAAAACTGACACGCACACACTCCATAAATAGTCCCACAAATTCTACTGATGCATTCAGAGAGAGAGCAACTCTTTGTGGTCATATGTATGTTGGACGGTGTGCGCTCACAGAGAGGAGTCCGTTTTTCTCTCGCCCCCGACAATCATCCTACAGGGGGAGGAGCCACATAAAAGGGGAAGGTCTAATAACAGGTTGTCTCGATAGAAACGTGCTAGAGCAAGGCCATCTCTAAGGGGAGGAGCGCTTGCGGAGCATAGCTAGGAGACATGATCATTAGCATTGTGATTTGGTTGCAAGATAATTAGCAAACTGTCTGCAGTGGGCGGAGTTTCATCACAAAGCATCTCCAGGAGCTTCTGAGTCATCGGGGCACGGCATGCTTTCAATGTTTACTTGCAGATGGCTTCCATAGCATCCAACGTGCGTTTGATGTCTCTGATTTGAGCAGCGAGCGCCTGTATGGGCTGCATGGAGCGATCCAGCTCCTCACACCGTGCCATCAGTGTGTACATTCCCTGTATACATACATGCGGACACACAACACTGCGTCACAAAATACTGAAAGAATAACCAATGTTTTATATACAAATATAAAACCAAGCATTCATACCTTTATGCTCATATCCACTGACTCTCCCAAACTATCCACAGAGTCTCTGTATGTCTGAATATAACCCACACTCAGAGCCGTCATCTGCAGAGAGACAGCAAGAGAGAAAGAGTGAGAGAGAGCGAGGGAGCGAGAGAGAGATAAGACATACAAAAACGTTGGAAAGATTATTTTTTGAAGAGTCTCTATACAGGACATCAGTGAAAAGTATTTTTGGCAGTAGTTTGTTCTTGGTGGCTGAAGCTTACAGCACTTGCTGGGGTATGAAGTGTGCAAAAGATTCAGCCGTATGCTCTGTCTGTCTGATGTAAACTGTACACTGATTCTGATCTGCATGTCAGCCAAAAATACAAAATACAAAAAAACCCACAAAAAAAAAAAATTCCCAAAGCAGTTTTCCTTCAATTTTAGTACCAAGAATCAAAATCGGTAGCAAAAACTAAATTTTGAGACACTTATTGAGTAAACACACACACACACACACACACACACACACACACACACACACACACACACACACACACACACACACACACAC
>JBBPCW010000014.1:11264169-11274962 GCA_037974425.1 Phenacogrammus interruptus | reverse complement strand
TGGGCCAACATTTCTAAAGAATGCTTTCAGCACCTTGTTGAATCAATGCCACGTAGAATGAAGGCAGTTCTGAAGGCAAATGGGGGTCAAACACCGTATTAGTATGGTGTTCCTAATAATCCATTAGGTGAGTGTGTATATATATATGTATAATTACATCGAGCTAAATTCGTATGACATTTCCCAATCACAGTATTGAAGAGCAAAGGAGATCTCCATACAGTCTTTTATTGGAGACAGAAAGAGAATCAGAAACAGGTGGGCTTCTGAACCACTGAGTGAAGAGATATTGAGACTTACAACCAGAGGGAGAAAAATTAACAGTAGGTAATAAAAATCCAAAACAAACAAAAAACTATTAGTGAGAATCCAATCATCTACAAAAAACAAGTCCCTCACACTCTTTGCCCTCTGTTGCTGTACGTCACTGTGAAAACTATGGAGTGTGTGCTTATTAAAAAAAAACATTTTTTCTTCCTTTTCTTTGCTCTCCCTCTAACACTAGCTCTCGCTGAAACTCCTATTTCTCACACACAGGAGTATGTGAGTTGATTTCACAGCTGTGAATGCTGCATTCTTACTTTACCCAGAAAATACTTTTATGATGGCTAAACACACACTAATCAACATGGAAATGAGCTCTGGAGGTCGTCACGTAGAATGTTCTGCTGATCTAGACTCACACAGTCCATAAACATTTAGGATAGAATAGTGATTAAACGGCCTCTAGTTCATCTCTCTCACTCTAAAAGCTTGATACATGTTATTTCAGGAGAAAGGTGAAGAGTAGCGAATAGCTGAAATGCTTCTTTATTGCTATCAGCAGCTTTCAAACATTTTGTCTTCTCTATGTTCATACAGGTCAAAGTTAAAGCCTAAACATGCGTCCTTCTCCAAAAATGTGGCGGCATGGACCAGAAGATTTTCTTTAGATGGTAACGGAAACAATTTGAAGCCTCAAAGCTTCACCAACAGAGGAGAGAAACGTCCCTGTCACTCCTCATTACACCCAAATTTGAAAGCTTTATTGGTTCGGTATCATTAATTGCATCATTAACACCATTTAAGGCTACTAGATTGCTGGTAAAGTTGAGAAGTCATTATTATAAATTACATTTCTGGGTGAGTACCATCCACCAGCAAGTCTGCTGTCTTGTGGCTAAACTTGCTTTAAAAAAAAAAAATCACTTAACTGCTTCTTAGAAATACACTTCAGGAGCGATGGACTGTCACTCCAGAACAGCTGGGGGCAATAACACATCAAATCAGGCTTAATACTTGTTCAGACAAGTGGCAAATTGAAATCAATTTGTAGGCACCAATAAACTGTACATTACTGTTTGAAAACAATTGCAAAAGTATTTGCTTGCCAGTCCATAATATAGAGTTACGCCCCCCACACTTGTTATAAATAGCAGTTTAGAATTGTTGTAATAGTTCAACCCTTGCGTTTCCAGTCTTTTTTCATAAGTTGTAAACTGCACTTTAGAGAATGGACCAAAATACCTTAAACATAGCCCTTTTCTGTATGTTAGCACACACTTTCTATTTATTGGGCGAGCTGATAATGTTAGGGAAAGTAATACATATAAGGTGCAGCGTGTCCTCATATTTTCACTCAGAAAAACAACAATTTGAACAAACCTTTGCATACAACTGCAAGTTAAAGAACGATTACTGTGGAGGTATGCAAACCAACAATACACATTTTAAGCAAAACCTCTTGAAGTTTTTATAAGAATCAAAGTCTGCAGCAATGAGTGTATAATCAAACATTCCAGTTTGTCTCTATGTTAAACAGGGCTGATGACAGGGAAGGGTGCCCCTCTGGTTTGTAACTCCATGTTGAAAATCTATCAGCGTAAGTGAAAGCACAAGAAACACAAGGTCACAGCCTGCCGAATGGACAATGTTTATCTTCTGAGGCATTATGATGTCGCAACTCTCCACCTTTGGCAAATCAGGTTATGTTTGAAATGATGTTTTCAGCATTACTACACTGGTGAGAAACCTTAAGAGCCTTTTAACCCAAATTTTAAGCAGAAAGGATTTAACATGTTTTTTTTTTTTTAAAAAAAAACGTTGTAAACTGTCCTGCTGCTGGGGGTGAGAGGGATAAACAAAAAAAGTCTAGTTGTAACCCATAAGCCAGCTGGAAAACCTGCAACCTATGTAATGTAAGGTGTAAGTCAAAAGCCCCAGCAGCAGTTTAAGCATTTATTTAGAAGGATCATCTCCCAGAAACCTTATGCACACATGTACATATATACTCATTCACATACATCCACACATATATATACACACATTCCCACACACAAACATACAACAGGGAGACCAAGATACTCCTGTTTGCACATTGCCAAAAAAGAAGAAAAAATTAAAACAAAGAAAAAAAAGAAAACATTGAGTGCCATATAAATGGATTTTCGGGGAAGTCTTAAGTTCTTTTTGTACTTTTGTACTCAAAGTGGAACATGAGAGCGTATTTGTAGGCTTATTTGTGGCAGGGTATTGTATTTAACAGATTTAGATCTATGGCAATTCATCTTAGTTTTGAGAGGGCTTGCAGGTTGTTATAATGGCAGGTGTACCTGCATATCTTCAGCAGGTATCATGATTGTATCTTAACTTAAATTCTGAAGGTCAACTGTGAGGTTTTTGCACTCATTTATACACGTGTGTGTTTGTGTGTGCACGTGTTAGGAGTGAGCAGGGGCATCTTCAAAGCTTATAATGCTGGACTCCTGTCCTGTGGGATTCTGTGTAGTGTTGGGTGCTGGTGGTGAGGGATCACGCTTGGGTAAAAGGGGTGCATCTGTTCGAACTTCATCATCGTCATCATCTTCCTCGTCTTCCATACTGGGCCACGCAGACTGGTCCTCCACTCGCTTTAGGCGTTCGTTTAGAGCTTTCAGTGCCAGTTGCCTGTGGACCAATCATAAATATCAGTTATTATTAAGATAATGTCACAGTAAATTTACAGCAACTTTAATCTTTCTCTGAAACACGTGATTTTTTTATTTAATACACCTCCTTGTCTAAGACAGGCATGCAGTGCACATTTGCCTCTCAAACCATTCCTCAGTGAGCACTAGACGGTTTGCATTCCTGCTTTGGCCCAATCTACAACAAAGAGAACAAAAATGCAAACCATCTAGAGGGTCCAGGCTGGTTTGAGAGCCAGCAGACTCCATGCCATATAACATCCTAACATATTTCCAAAGCAGAGAGCATCTCACTTATTGGCAGTTTTTTTTTAAAATGACAATTTCCTATGTTTTTTGTTAGGCAGAGATGTGGTTTTGACTAAAAACAAGCATTCAAAATCATCATATGATACAAACAAATGTAAACTTTGTTGCAGCTGGTGGCCTAGTAGTTAGGGCTCTGCAATTGCAATCTGAATGTTGCGAGTTTGAACCCCAGGACTGCCACTGTGGTATAGTCCCCACACACTGCTCAGTGGCCCTGTCTGCCCACTGCTTCACTTGGTGAACGGGTTAAATGCAGAGAGAGAATTTCCCATTATGCACACTGTGTGCTGTGGTGTGTTTACACATGACTATAAGGAACCACTTTACTTTATATTTATACACACACAAACGGCACAAAGATCATGCAAAATAGGGTCAAACACAGGGCTGGGAAACACAGAGATGACTCTAGCCTGCACTAAGAACATTTGACTACTGCTGACATGGAGTTACCTTCTAATTGTAAGGCAATTACACTATAGAGGAACTCTTCACATTTGCTGGAGTGTAGTAGCAGTAAACACTTGTCAGAAAAAGTTAACCAAGGTTAAAACCCTGTGAACACCTGATTTAAATGAGGAATTTAGAATAGATTGAGTTTGAATCTAACGCAGAGCATTACACAGTCTTGCAAAACAACAATTTCTAACATCTCAAGAAAAGAAGGGAAGGGCTTAAGGGTCAAAGGGAACATGAAAGGCAGCCACTTATTTTGGAACACATCCACTATTGTAATTTATTTTCTTCAAACAGTTAAACCCTTCCGGCTCAGCAGACTTCTTAAAGAGGTAAACGACCCATTTTTAACACCTGTGTCACTATATTCCTAATGGCTCTAAAATTAATGAAGAAGGGAACTACAGTAAACTGTTATATGTCATATGAAGATTTTCAAATATAACTTCCTGTAGCTGGCAGACCTCCCTCTGACAACAAGTGTTGACAAAACAGTGTTTGATCTAATGACCAAACCTGAGAGAAATATTTTCATACAAGACAAATTCAGCAAAACACTCTACGTGAGGAACCTTGGTGGTGAGGAAGTGAGGGATAAACGTAGCCTTGGTGCTTTCTGGGAGTAATACATAGTAATACAAATCTAATTCTTTCACAATAGTGTGTTGCAGTGTTTCTGTTTTATGGCGCCCTTACCGTCTCCGCTCAGCGTCTTGTGGGTCTGTGCCAGGCAGGCTGATTGTGATAGAAGAAGGTGCACCAACGTCATAGCGCTTCACCATTTTCCGACACACCTTCAGTTTGACCAGGATTGTGTGTACAAGGCCAGCAACAAAGCCCACAGCTGGCTGCAGAGCCTCAGGAAAGAAAGAAGCAAAGGCGAAATGGTCCGACATGTCCCCACGGCCACGGCTGTGTCTCTGGTAGAAGCGCAGGTACACCCATCCTGCTAAAGCTCCATATCCGCAGCCTGCTAGCGGTGCTGAACTGTCCAGTAGCCCAGCTAGCCGCAGGATGGCAATCACTAGCAAGGCCAGGGCCGGGGCTGCCTTGAGTCGAATCTGTGGTACCCTAAGTACAGTTGTGTCACCTGAAGTCTGTTTCAGGGCTACCAAAACACCACCCAGAAAAGCTGGTGCACCAAACACATGTACAGCAAACAGGTACTTCTGTTCGAATGTGACGGCGTAAGTGATCACATAAGAGAGGCCACAAAGCAGCCCGGCAGAGACGTTCACTACAGCGAAGAAGATGAGCAGCTCCAAAGCTCCCCAGAGGGGCTCTAGGAGTCGCCCGGCTACAATCACTGTGGCAACATTCACCGCCACACCCCACACATGCTGCTCTACTACGGGGTGCGTCACCAGAGTCCAGATCCAGAAGTTTGGCGGGAAGAGGTAGCCAGGTGTGACACCGAGCGCAACATGTGTATCCACGACCCATGAAATGAGGTACAGCACAAGCACTGTGGCACAGATGGCTTTCACCACGACACTAGTGCTGGCTAGAGCAGTCAGAAAGTGCTGATGCGCCACTGGCAGGTAACGGTTCATGTTTTGACAGTTTTGAATGTTCCTGTCACACACTGGAAACTGGCCGAAGAAATGATCGGCTCAGACGCTGTCAGTGTCAGCAGGGGCAGGTGGGACAACGGTGACTTCAATCCCTAACATCCAAAAGCAACATGGGAGCTTCATACAAACCAACGTGTGTTTCCTGTACTGAAGAGACAGAAAACAGAATTACATTTCCACTTTTAATACGGGCCATAATAATTTTATAAAATAAATATATCACATGTAAATGGAAGTGTTGGTTAGACCTCTCTGATTGTATGGAGTACAAAAAAAAAAACATGTCAAGGGATCTTACAAGTATTTATAAAGTATTGGCTCTTAGACATGTTAACATACAGTGTCGTTGTTAAGACAGAAAATAACATGACATTACATTTGTTAGACTAGTTGAGTTTACAAAATCACAATGACTCGTATGGAAAAAAAACCACTACTAGATCTTTCAGCTAAATTATGAACTTACAACACAACAAACAAGTCAATAAACAAAGCTTAGCAGCAATTTAAAACCCCAAACCACATGCTAACTTACCTATCAGTATCAGAGCAGCTAAAAAAGTTGGCGAAACAGTTGGACAAGCAGTTGCCACACCCGATCACTTTTAAAAGGAGTTAAAGAAAGACATCCTAGCCAAAAAATGATCACATAATCGGTTAGGTTAATGTCGAGGGCTCATTTCTGGGCTGATCACACCACTTGTTAATTGGCTAGGCTAAAGCCCAGGCTAAGGCAACAATTATCCAACTGCTAACACGCCAGGAACTTTAGTCACCTTTAACTTTCGCAACCTAGCCTTTCCTTATCAACGTGACAAATGTTCATTTTAAGGAGCTTTAACAACCTCAGCAGGTTAGGTCCTTGCCCTCTTATCGGTAAGATAAAGGGAGGAGAAGTCCAACATCTGCCCCTCGCCCCAGAGTCATATCCTCTCACTCGGCCTGCAGTCCTCAGGTTAGTCCGGGGATGGCCTTTTCCAGCAGGCCTCCAACAACTGCTGTCTTCCACACTGATCCACCCGAACCTCAAAAACTCCGCCCAGCGTGTCAGGTCGGCGCGTTCACAATTATATCTACCTTTCTGCGTTGTCCCTAAATAAAAAGGTTGAGGAGTGACACTGCTCTACTTGTGCAACTCCGAGTCCCAGCCCAGCTAAACCTCCACTATGATAAAACACAACGCCAGATTTGCAAACGTCACCATCAACCGTCACCAGCGTGACCATAAGGTGTGAGGGCTGATGGGAAATGTAGTCACAAATGGCATACACGCAACTTACACTATATGAACAAAAGTATTGGGACGCCTGTAAAAGGAGAGGGGTACAAAAAGGTAGAGAGACCAGCTATGTTGTATGGTTTGATGGTTTGGAGACAGTGGCACTGACGAAAAGACGGGAAGCAGAGCTGCAAGTGGCAGAGTTAAATAGAAGTTGAAGTTTATTATTATCATGTAAGTACAGTGTACAGAGCACAATTAAATGAATCAGGGTTTGGGCTAGGCCCATTACCTCCAGTGAAGGGTAATCTTAATACTTCAGCACACCAAGACAATTTGGACATTGCCATGCTTCCAGCTTCGTGGACACAGTTTGGGTGAGGCCGGTGAGTTGGTTGTGGAAGACAGTATGTTAGGATTCGTATTGGATAGGATCAGGAATGAGTTTATCAGAGGGACAGCTTGAGTTGGGCCTTTTTGGAGGAAAAGTCAGAGAGGCGAGATTGTGTTGGCTTGGACCTGAGGAGAGACTCTGTGTATGCTGGGAGAAGGATGCTGAGGAGTGACTCTGTGTATGTTGAGAGAAGGATGCTTAGGATGGAGCTGCCAGGGAAGAGAAGAGGAGGAAGGCCCAGTAAGAGGTTGGAAGTGGTGAGGGAAAACATGCAGGCAGTTGGTGTGAGAGAGGAAGATGTAGAGGATAGCAGGAAATGGAGACAGTTGATCCACTGTGGTGAGCCCTAAGCAGGAGCAGATTGAGAAGAAGATTGAGATGCTTGACCATTACACCAATAGGGACTTTAATGGCATTGCATTCAGTGACCATTCATTCTGTAGAGCATTTATAACGTCAGGCACTGAAGTTGGACGAGCTGGCCTGGTTCGCAATCTCCTTTCCAGTTCTTCCCAAAGTTATTGGATGCGATTGAGGTCCCCGGCTCTGTAGACCAATCAAGTTCATCCACAACTAACTCCCCGGCCTCCCCTAAACTTTGTCCACGAAGTTGGAGCCATGGTGTTGTCTAAACTGTCTTGGTATGCTGAAGCATTAAGATTACCCTTCACTGGAGGTAATGGGCCTAGCCCAAACCCTGATGCAGAATGCGAGGTTAGTCTTCAATGTTCCTAAGTTCACACACACCACATGTTTACTAAGAACCTTCACTGGCTCCCTGTGGCTGCTCCACATACATATCAGCATTGATCAAACAACGTGTCACTTCTCGTCCTCTCAGGGCCTCAAGCACGGCTTGTCTCGAGCCTCTGCTGCTCAAAAGAAGAGTCCCTCACTGTCTTCAAGAGTCGTCTGAAGACCCACCTCTTCGAGGATGCCTCTCGTTTCTGCTTGCTTATTTCTCAAAAACAAACAAAAAAACCCTCCCCATCCTTTCCATACTTTTGTCTTAAATTCTGACTTTTCTTTGACTGGTTGTTCTTTGTTTAGGTGTACCTAGTGTGCAGTAACTTGGTTGAATAGCAGACATTGATTTAAGTATAGCTTTACAGGTTTAAGAAACAGATGTGGACTACTTGATCACTGATGTACATCGCTCGGGATAATCAGCTAAATGCCATAAATGTAAATGTAAACCCTGAAAAACAGGTGTGTCCCAATAGTTTTGTCCATATAGTGTATGCTGTGCTCCTGCTGAGCTTTATGAGATACAGCTGAAGTTTTGTTTTTTTATACTTTGCGCCCCCACCCAAGGTATAGTTATATTGTAAATCTGATTTAGGACCCTGCAACAGTTTTACATGCCCCATTTCAGTCATTCTTTCCATTACAATTAAATAGGCTGCTTTTATAAAATCCTTTTGACATTAATACATTAAAATATTGTACATCCGAATAACATTTGCTGATATTGTAGATTTATTATTGTATATTATATTTGCCCAGTATATTGTTTATTGTATCCTTTAATCACTGATGTTGTTTTAATTGTATTGTGCTTGAGAGGCACAATCTGCCAGAATCAAATTCCTTGTTTGTGTTCGCTCACATACTTGGCAAATAAACACGATTCTGATTCTGATTCTGATTCTGATTCTAAAGGCTGGTGAGTTGCCCAGACTTAAACACGCCTTATAACATCAGCATGAATCTAAACTGCTCTAGACTGACCAACCTTTATTTAAAAATGTCTAAAATGACCAGCATCACACAATGAATAGATGAATGCATGGAAATGTGTTGCCTTTTGAGGTCCATGGCTTTTATTGTAACTTAGCTTTCATATATAGACCTTACAGATTGGTGTGAATGCTACATTTCCAAATGTACTTATAATATTTTCCATACTTCATCAAACTCTTCTAGTAAGAAAAATGAGAAAAATAGCTGATGGCAGTCAGAAGCTAATTTTTAAACAGTTAATATTTGCTGTGGCAGAATGTGGTGTCATTGTGTAATATGTCATAAATATGTCATTGTGAGGACAGTATTAAAATTATTCTTTTAAATAACAACAAATCTTGTAAAAAGTGCCTGTGAATCAACTGAAGAACAGACAAACATTCAGAACATCAGCTATGCACTAGCTAATAAATAATAGTTTTGGAATGGCCTTGTACCTCCAGATGTGAGTAGTACTAATACATCTGTGTTGAAACAGATTTTACATATGTTTTATTTTTCTGATTAAATCATTTAAAAGCAATACAGCAATAAATACAGCAATTAAACATTAAAAAAGAGAAATAAAATTATGCAAAGTACAAATGTACAGAAGTGGGAGACCATGTTTACAGGCATTGGAAGGCATTGTGTCTGCAACTTCTTTCATTCAGGACATTAGGATGTTTAAATTAATTTAAGTCTTTCCATCTTCTCCCTCTCACTTTCTGCTATCATTGATGATGTGTTTATGCAATCTATCACTAACAGAGGCCATTAAAAGATTTTTAAAATGTTTACTGTGTCAGACACTGATAACGCAAACACATTAAAGATTTATTAGGTAAGAAATTAACATTCATTTGTGCTGAGTTTTTATTCAGTCACAGGCTTTTATCCTTCTAACGTGCTGCATATACTGAGAATATAATGACACACAAGGTTAGACACAACTAAATGCTAAGAGTCTGCTCTCCTAAAGGGGGCCGATTCCTGATAGTTGGGCGAATGCTGGTGACTTTGGGGAGAGTTCAAGGGAGGTGTGCTGTAGGAACCCTGGTCATGATACAAAGAATTGGGCCATCTCAGGAGCCTGCACTCCGCATTGTATGGTCTGTAGGTGGGTCAGGTCCTGACCATGGGGATGGAGAGCCAGTCAGTTGGGTCGAGATCATTGTTTTTGAGGCCGTGATCTAGGACATTCTTGGCATAAACTCAGTGTCCACCAGGTACTGCAGGACCCCACTTTGGTGTCTGGAATCGATAAGTCACTTGACCGTGGAACTATGCATTCAGTGGGGACCTCTGTGGGGGTGGTATCCCAGGAACAGAGCAGTAGTAGCCTTCCTAGCACATTTCAGTGGTTTGTGTAGTAGTACTACTACTAATAGTAGTAACAATCAATAATACTACACATAAACTGCTCTCCATAATTAATGGCACCTGTCATGGTCGCCTCGCCCTCTCCCCATACACACCGCTCCCTATCCCCAGAATATTAGTTGTCAGTCTCGCTTTTCTTACTTTCGTTCTTCCCTGACTTCGCGTCTGTTCCCTCTGTCCCAATTCCCCTCCAGTCCTCCCTTCCCCTTTCCTCCCTTGTTTACTTTCAAGTCCCCACATCTCCTTTGTACCACTCCCCGACATTATTGCTTTCACCTGTCCCTCGTTTCCAATCCCTTATTTAAACCCCAGTCTGGCCCCAGTTCCCTGTGTCCGTATTTGTCTTTTTATGCGTGTGTGGTTCTGGTTGTGTTGTCCTGCTCTGTCTTGCCCCTGTTTTGATGACCTGTTCTCTTGTTAATTTTTGTTGAAGGCTAGTGCTTCAGAGAGAACCTAATGTTCTGCCCTCCGCGCTCTTGTGTTCGCGCTGGATTCTGATTTCGCCGTGTTGGTCCCTCGCTGCTCAGGGAGCCCTTGTTTCTGAGTTAAAAACGTATTTGTGAGGAGCATGAGCCTGGCCCCCTTGTTTGACTGTTCTGTTCTTTTCTTGGTTTGTTTCTGTTGTACTTCGAGTCGGGGTTTTCTGTTTCATTTTGTATTTCTGTTTTGTGTCCCTGGTGTTCTTCCCTTCCCTCTCACCCTTGCTATGACAGTACCCCTGGTTAAGATGTGTTCTTTAGCTTCTAATAAATTCAGTTTTGTTCTAAATAATATAGGACCACAATGAAAAA
>JBBPCW010000014.1:11230883-11241677 GCA_037974425.1 Phenacogrammus interruptus | reverse complement strand
ACACACACACACACACACACACACACACACACACACACACACACACACACACACACACACACACACACTCATATGCACAGGTAGTAATGGCTGTGTTTCTGGAGAACAGGTTGTTGAGAGTGAGGTGAGTGAACAGGTGCGCATCTGTAATGTAGCTGTGAGCATGATTAACCTGTCCTCTGAATTAACTATGAGCCAAATGTCTCATTCACTCACTCAGATTTACCCTTCAAGCTCGTGGGTGTGCAGCAGCATCTTGCAGCTCCAGCAGCTCTGCTGAGAGGCGCCACCACCATCACTGACAAATACACACAGCTGTTTTTAATGTGGAATTAATCTTAATGACTTAATTTCTAATGTAACACAATTGAAAAGGAAGATATCATCAAGTGCCAAGTAGCAGCTAAGTGTAAACAGACCATTTTACAGACTACTTTCTGTACTTCTTAGTATCATTCATTCATTCGTTCCTTTTATATACAGTAGTCATATTAGTTACAGTAGTTACTTTTCATTTGTGTTACAAATGACACTTATTGGAATAAGCTTGTATAGGAATCTATCAATCTACCCTTCTATCTAAATATAGGTATATAGTTATATAGTCATAATCTAGTTAAAGACCCTGTATAATATTACTTCATGAAATATTTCATTTTATGTCATATTACAATTGTTGACATTACATTATTCAGGCTGACTCATGTATTATGAAGTCCCTATTAAGGTATGTTTCAATGGGTAACTGTCCTGTTGTGGTCGGTCAGTGTTTCTGAGCTAATAACACTATTAGCCAGATGGGAGGGACCATGTTTAATAATGGTACGTTTAAGCACATTTGAGTTTGTCTCCTCTTAATATATATTGCAGCGGGAGGCAAGATTCATATCATAACTTTAAATCGAATGATTCATATAAGACTGCAATAACTTTGCCTCTACCTCTTCGCCTCAGCTTGCCGTAGGAACATGATGAACGAGATAACATTTTCTTCTTTCGAAGATGCCAAAATGAATTATTAAAAAGCCAAACCTCACCAGACACCTCACTCATCAGGGAGACAGAGAGGGGAAAAGGAGACAGAATGCTTTGAATAGGACAACTGGGAAGCACATAAACCCATAAAGTGCATGTGCTTAAATGTGCTGCATGCATGTCCTAATTCAGATTTTTGTGGGATTTGTACTCTTACTAACTAAAAGAAAATCAAACCCGGTGTTAAATTTTGTTGGAGAAATCTTCTGAGAATGCCGCACAAGCTGTATCAAAGAGCTTTTCAGCTCTGAGCACCGAAATCGCAAAGCCGAATTTCACTAGTCCCAGCCAGCTTGGCTCTGCTGGAGGTCCGGGCTGTGTGCTTCTCTCTTCCTTCAGCAGCTGACGTCAACACTGCCTGTGAAAGCAGGGGGAAATGTCGATCAACTGCTGCGTTGCCTGTAATCAATGTCATTTTTAAAGTTAAAGCTCTGGATCAAAGCTTAAAGCAGACAGCTCCCTTACCAAAGAACACAGCGGCAGCAACAGAAAACTCAGCAGAGCACTGAGGTCCGCCAGCCATGCTGTACAGAAACAGACTTAACGCCTTTTACAAAACTCATGGTCATCTCAAGTTTGAAAGATGGAGCTTTCAATTTTAGTGTTATTGTTTAAGAATTTGAAACAGAGTCTATGGCGGCTGGACTAAATTCAGTTCTTGAACTAATTCGCCTTGCTGTTGCCGGCCCTAACAGCTACTCCAACAAAACAACCAATTTGATAAGAAAAACTATCCACAATAGACAATAGGGAGAATAAGTAATTGTTTTTTGATAGCAAGTAAAAACTCTGGTAAAATTGTACTTTCGTTTTAGGACACAGAATTAAGACAATGAGTAATTCAGAAATACTTCTGAGAAGTCACTATTACAACATTAAGTCATTATATAGATAGTTCGTATTTTGAATTGTAACTCATTATTTGAGTGTAATTTTGCTGTCAGAAACAGATAAGGTGTTAAACAGGTAGATGATTTCTATTGTGGTGAACGGTGGAAGAAGAGGTCACTAAGGCTGGCTCAAACATTTTCTTTGCTTTTATTTCAGTTAACGGCATCAGCATACACAGCACACAGCATCAATTCCCCAACTCAGCTCTCTCCCACTGTGCAAAGCACCGCCCCTCCCTTTTATACCACCCCAGAAAACCCGCCAGGTGTGGCCCATCACCCCATAATTAACCCACTCTACCCCCTACAACCATACAGACCACCCCCCG
This sequence comes from Phenacogrammus interruptus, assembly GCA_037974425.1. Classification (NCBI taxonomy): domain Eukaryota; kingdom Metazoa; phylum Chordata; class Actinopteri; order Characiformes; family Alestidae; genus Phenacogrammus; species Phenacogrammus interruptus. The sequence goes on along the minus strand of JBBPCW010000014.1, from coordinate 11,239,423 downwards.
CACAGTTCACATGGCACTCCTGCTCGCCACACAGCCCCTCGCCAAGTTGTGAGCCGTCCTCGGCCACTACTAAGCCTACCTCAAATTCTTTTAGGCGAGCAGCAGGCCTGCGCTCCCTCTGGGTCCTCCTCGGACCCCGTGGCAACTCCAGGCACTCAAACTGTCCACACTCCCAGAGCCCTCCCCATTATCCGGTTCCCCACTGTCCGGTTCACCACCGTCCAGTCCCCCTCAGTCCTTCGGGTGGTATGGTGCCAAACGGTCCCGGTGGACGACCACCGCCTTTCTGTGGCCCCCCACCTGCACCCGATAGACCACCTCACCCACACGCTGCAAAATCCATCCCGGCCCGCGCCAGTGCGAGTCCAACTTTGGGTCCGCCCCTTTTTCCGGGAGGGGCAGTAAACCCAGACGCGCTCCTCTGCTTGGAAGTCCCGGCCACGGCTGCACAGGTCGTAAGCGCATTTTTGCTTGACAGTGGCCCCCCCTTGGTTCTCTCGCGCCAGAGCGTGGGCCCAAATTCCAGGTCCACCGGGGTTCGCAGCTCCTGGCCGCACATGAGCGCCGTTGGTGTGCACTGAGTGCTGTCCTGCATGGCCGTCCTGTAAGCCCGCAGCACCAGTGGTAAGTGGCGGTCCCAGTTGCGCTGGTGATCGGCGACCAGGATCACCAGCTGGGTGGCCAAGGTGTGGTTGAATCGTTCGACCAAACCATCGCTTTGAGGATGTAATGGGGTCGTCTGGGTCTTACGGATCCCCAACCTCACACACACCTCGGCCATCAGCTGCGCCTCAAAATTACGACCCTGGTCGCTGTGGAGCTCCTCCGGTGCCCAGAACCGGCAGAAGAACTCTTCGACCGACTTTGCCGCGACCGTTTCCGCGCTCTGGTTGGCAATCGCGTACGCCACTTCGTGAAGTAGTCCATGGCCACAAGGACGTACCGATTGCCGGCCTGCGAGCGGGGAAACGGTCCTAACACGTCGACCCCTACTCTTTCCATGGGCGCCCCCGCCACGTAGGTCTGCATCGGCGCTCGCGACTGTCCCCCGGGCCCCATTTTCGCGGTGCACGCATCGCAGTGGTGGACGTGGACCTGCACATCGTGCCGACATCCCGGCCAGTAGAATTTCGCTCGCAGCCGTGCTAACATTTTCGTGACGCCGAAATGGCCCGCCCCCGCGGTGCCGTGGACTGCCCGCAGGACCTCCTGCCGCAGACCACGGGGCACCAGCAGCTGCCACCACACACGCCGGCCATCGGGATGTTGCCACCGCCCGCGTTCCATTAGTCGTTCGAAAGTGGCTGGGCTGTTACATAACCCGAACTGCATAACTCTGAACTGCCAGAGGCCGTGCCCAATTGTGAATGCGGTTTTAGGTTTAGCGTCAGCAGCTAACTCTACCTGCCAATACCCGCTTCTAAGGTCTAGCGACATGAACCACCTCAACATCGTACTGCATTTAACGTGTCGTCTATTCTCGGCAAAGGGTAAGAATCCTTGGTGGTTACCTGGTTCAGGCGCCGGTAGTCCACACATAATCTCCAACTGCTATCCTTTTTCCTCACCAGCACGGCTGGGGCCGCCCACGGACTGTCGGAGGGCTCAATCATGCCGGCTGCGGCCATCTCCTGGACCTTTTGCTCAGCCGCCTGCTGTTTATCCAGAGAGAGACGGTGTGGTCACCGACGGATCGGGGCGGCGCTGTCTGTTTCTATGTGATGCTGCATGAGCCCCATCCACGTACACTCCTCATCCTTCGCCGCGAACAAATCCTCATTCTGGGCGAGGAGTAGCTCCAAGTCTGCCCGCTGTGCCGCGTCCAGCCCCTCGCTGTCCCTCTTTCGCAGCTCCTCCACAGCCTGCTGCGTTTCGTCGGTCAGTTGCAACGCTCGCTGCCCCGCTCTCACCTCGGCGTCCACCTCGCTGTTTCCCTGCTGCGGCGTGAGCTCTTTGGCCGCGCCCACGTACAGTCGGCCCGCTCCGGCATCCACCGTGGCCCTCAACTTGACCAACGCATCCATCCCGAGGATGCATTCCTCGACTACGTCAGCCAGCCATACCTCCTGCTCGATCTCCATCCTTTGGACGGTGAGTGTCAGCAGCCGCCTTCCTCTCATCACGGCTTTGTCGCCTGTCACCGTCGAGAGCCGCACGGCCGTTGTTTCCCAGCCGGGCGGGTTCGGGTGCTGTGTTTGTGGCAGGATCCCGGGACAGACTATGGTAATGGTGGAGCCGGTGTCGACCAGTGCTCTGCAGCAGACTCCTTCGACAGCACACTAGACACGGAGGCCCTCTGGGTCTCCCAACAGTCCTACGCGCAGTTCGTTTCTCTTTAGAGGGGCTTGGGGAAGAACGGACAGTGCAGCCCTCGTTGCTCCGCCCGCTGGCCATTTCCCGGCGGCTTCTTGGTCTTTTCTCCAGCTGGTGGCTCACGGCAGTATCGAGCTATGTGCCACGCTCGGCCACAACGGTAGCACAGTCTCGCCTCTGGGGAGTTCTCGCTGGTCGTGCAGTGTTCTGTGGCTTGCTTCTGGGCTCCCTTGTCCTCTGTCTCTGCTGCTGCTACTCTCCGCAGCGAGGGGGGCCTGAGGGTGCATCCCAGGACCGCCTCCAGACGCACTGTCTCTGCGAGCGCCGCTGGTAAAGAGGTTGGTGTGGCTATCGCATTTTAAAATGCGTGCAGCGCCAAGTCCTCCTGCACCTTCGCCGGGTACTGTGGATAAGCCCTGCGTGTGCACTCTTGCAAGTCTCCTGCCAGGGCGCCCCACGTGTCGCTCGCCTTCCGATGCCGCTCATGGAGCTGGGTCCTCGCCGCCTCCTCTCGAACAGTGGCGAAGGGTGGAAGAAGAGGTCACTAAGGCTGGCTCAAACATTTTCTTTGCTTTTATTTCAGTTAATGGCATCAGCATACACAGCACACAGCATCAATTCCCCAACTCAGCTCTCTCCCACTGTGCAAAGCACCGCCCCTCCCTTTTATACCACCCCAGAAAACCCGCCAGTTGCTATGGTGATGGGCAGGTGTGGCCCATCACCCCCTAATTATCCCACTCTACACCCTACAACCATACAGACCCCCCGCACAGTTCACATGGCACTCCTGTTCACCACACTATCTTTGGTGGGAATGAAGATCAAATGGGCTAAGGGGACATAGCCGCTGAAACATGAAAATTTTGAATTAAACATTTTCAAGGGGCATTTTTTTTTTAGCTGATTTATGCACTTTTATTCTACACCATTGTGATAGAACTGGTTCTTAGTGATTCTGCTTACGGCAGTGAAACTTTTGGTCTTCATGGCAGTACAGCTAATGATGCTTGAAGCCACGATTAACTACTGAGAAACTACAACAAAAATTATATTTCACAGAACACATCATTGACAATATACCTAATATATCTTATTTCTTCGATATATCTTAAACTATACTACTCATATGAGAACTATGTGATTATATTTAAGTGAAGGTAACTATTCTGTCATACACGAACACACCACAGCACGCAGTGTGGACAGCTTGAATTCTTCCTCTGCATTTAACCCATTCATCAAGTGAAGCAGGGGGCAGCTATTAACACATCGCCCAGAGAGCAGTGTGTGCGGGACGGTACCATGCTCAGGGTACCTCAGAGGTGATTAGCAGTCTTGGGAATAGAACCCACAACTTCCTGATCACAGGACGAACAACCTAACTACTAAGCCACCAGCTGCCCAGTTTACTTACACCCACTTTACACCAGCTGCCCATTAGGCTTTGAAACAAGCCATATTATATGGCGGCACATTAAAATGACTACTCTTGATCTAGAGATTTTGGAATGATCTATCAAATAATTATAAGTAATACTAAGTTTATTGCATACAGACAAGATGAATATACTCACCATGATCATGTCTTTTGCAGTCTATTGGACAGGGCTTTGATATACCTGTTTTTATGCCTGCGTACACAGCAACTACATGAACAGCAAAACACACCAGGTTTAATGTCTCAAAGATGTATTGTGTTCAATGAATATGTAGTAAGACATATGGGATACCTATATTGTATTATTCATGTGTATGTGGTCTATGTCAGTTAATTATACGGCACTTCTTCAAAAGGAATTGCTCATCCAAACAACCCCCGCCCCCCCAACACACATATCAATAAAAGATAAATAGTGATAAGACAGTCATCATTGACAGTGTTATAACAATGCTGACGCAAATGACCCTCTGGTCAGGTCCATCTTATAAAAATGCAAATGACTCCATAATGTTCAGTCATCTATCTTTTTGATAGTGCTGTTTTGAGCTAAAAATTATACGCAACTAAGTTATTGCTTCTAGTGTGCTTAACTCAAGCAATGACAGTGAGTGCAGATGTAATGTGTACAAGTTTAAAGCACATGCATATAGCCTTAGAGACGCATTGCTATATTTCCAGAGCCACACTCAAGATAACAGATACAGATAGATGTATGTGGTTCTTTATCACATTGAGAGGTACCCAAAAGCTGGCAGTGCCATGAATCTTTTCCCACAGGTATGAGCCATAGGCAGCTATCTGTCTATATATGACGGCTATCAATTCTGGAGCAGCTGGACTTGGCTAACCTCTCTCGGAACTTCCAAGATCATTTAAAATGATTCAGTGAAGCTTGTCATGCAATGCATCCTGGACCATGTCGTGTTCATGACAAACTTTTCAAAAAACTTACTGGAGTCACCGGAGTATATCAGTATAGGGAACAATATGCTTAGGCATTTACTAGGCTCTTCAGCTGAAATCTCTCATATAAGACTGGACGATGGAACTATTTGTTAATACTATATTTGGATAACCCTGCACCTAATAATGCTCTGTATGAATGCATTTGCTGTTTTGTGCAAACTCAGCTCTTTCTCAACAATGTCACTTTTTGAGTTAAACAAAATGTATATACTTGGTTCCCCCAACAAGTATATTTGTGGCAGCTCAGAGCTTTATGTCCTAGGGAAATCACTAAACTCCAGAGTCCAAGAAAAAAGCATTCTGTATGCTGTACACAGAGCCAGAATACAAGATGTTTTTTCTGTAGGTCAGAACTAAATCTTGGGTGTTCTCCAAACATATTTGCTCATTTATCCTTATTATCAATATTGCCATGTTCTACAGTGGCACCATGATTTGAAAGTGAACTCTTGTATTCTCATTTCTTTCTAAAATGTTCACGCACACCGGGTCACGTGCGGTCACGGGGCACCAGAAATGACCGCACGCCAGGTATAAAAGCAGGTAACAGGTGTATATCCTTGCACAGTCATTGAAGTCTCTAGCTTCATGTCCAGTGTCCCTATCCCAACCCAGATCAGGTTCCGTGAGTACTCACGCTCCTCGGAGCTCCCCACTTTTCCCCTGTGTGTGCGAGTGAGATCGCGGGCTCGTTTGGTGCGGGCCTCTATTCCTTTACAGGAGCGCTCTCAGAACAAACAGTGTGGTTCACCAGCTCTCACGTGCCAGTCACGCCAGGGCGAATCCGCCACGCAACAAGGGCGTCCCAGCCTCTCATTTCTGACCATCGTGACAAAAATTCCACATTTTCACAGGCCAGCACTGAATCATAAGAAATAATGGAATCATTAAAAAGGTATTTCTTAAATATTGCAAACCAATTCAATCTCAGAAAATAGGACAAAATAGGACGCTCTTAATTCAAGCGCTAGCCAGTGATGAGTCCAGATGAATGACTTGCAAATGTATTTATTATAAAGTTTGCAAATATTTTATTATAAAATTTGCAAACATATTTATTATAAAACCAATTTCATTTACTTTGTGGCGTTACCTGTGTGACATTTGAAAATAACAAATAAATTCCTCCTGGGAGTTCACTTTGAGAACCATAGTTTTAGATTTCAGATTGCATTTTCTAATACGTCATCTTTATATTTTTCTTAAGTCTATGTTTGTGTTTACAGTTTTTAACAAACACTCTTATACAGAGCGAAGTACATCACTGCTTAAGTAGTCCACATCTGTTCTTCATACTTCTGTAGCTATACTTAACCCAGGGAAGATTTGTAATCTCAGCTTTTGTCCGGGAAACCCTCCCCACCCCCTGATATAATGATTCTGGCACCCATGCTTAAACCAGCATCTGCTTTTAACCGAGTTACTGCTTGTTAAGTTACACACCTTAACAAACCCTGTCAAAAAGAAGACTAACTTCGCAGCTGAAGGGATCTTTTCTTTTGCAGCGCTGACTGTACGTTTGATTGGGTTTAAGGCTCAAACACATCTTCAATACATGCAGCGTAGATACAGACAGCAAGTGGATTTCATGTACACTGCAGAAGGTCAAAAGTTCTGAGCCAGTAAACCACTACCTGTACACTTACCTGCTAGGGAGGTCAGTGCTTGCTCAGGAGCAGAAGTGATACTGTGAATGATGATAGCACAGCTATACACACACATCTGTGTTATCTGTGTTACTGACAGGCCGGAAAAAAAAAAAAAGAAGTGATACTGTTTTAGTGTTTGCTGATTAGGTCTTTGTCAGGCCTCCCACCGAAGTTTGCCTCACTTGCTGAGCTGAGCTGTTTAACTGCATCCATCTGTAGCGATTCAGGAGGCGGAAGGTGCTTTAGTTTAAGCTGGTCCCACCGATGATTCATACACCATAATTACACATATTCTCTGTCCATCATAGGCAAAGTTTGCAGCTGTGGATGCTATAGAGAGTAATTTATGTCGTCTGCTTTAGGAAAGACAGGCTAAATATGACAGAAGCTTTTAGGGCTTAAACTTGACTGTTTGTGTAGGCGAGAGTGATTACATACCTTTTAGAGTCTACAAAAAACCCTTAATTGTGCATAGCATATTCCAGCCTCAATTTTCTAGTCTTACGAAGTCTGCTAGTTCTGTTGTACTAAACAGCCATTTTCCCTTTTCCTTCCTTCTTTCTTTTGCTTTTTGGATGCATTGTTCAAATAGTCGCCTGAATGTAAATGTGGCTCAGGCACTTGGAGAGGACAATCTGAGGAGCGAATATGTAGCAGGTCTAAACAGTAGAAAAGAGCCACACAGTCATGCTGGTCAGAACTAATGAGATTCTCCTTCTCTGAGTTCCACTGAAGTGATTACAGATGGTTTTGCACAATGGTTATTGCTTTTTTTCACTATTAATTACCTAAAACAACATAAACAAGTGGAATCAACAAGTGAAGAATACAACATTACTGTCCCAGCTGGTTATCATTTTGATTCATTGTTGGAGTTTGATTTTATGATATTTTCTGCTTGTAATAAATAATCAAATGTGCACCGTCTTTCTGTAAACCCAGACATGTTTAATGACTTACTGCTTTAGCCTTGCATTAGATCAATAAAGCTAATTTAATTAGCTTTATAACAAATAAGGCTAGCTTATGTCCAGTAGATTAGCTCAATGCAAATATTTTTTTTCCTCCAACCATGTTGAGTTAAACCAATATCTAATATGCATGGTTATATGTTTGTAATGATATATTGTTATTTAAAGAAAATGGGCAAAATAAAAAGAAACAACAATCCATCATTACCCTAAAATATATTCTGGTTTGTTTAACTCGATTTTTTGTTTACTGCATAATTCCATGTATTCCTTCATCTTTTTGGCTGTTTTGAATATGAATCTACAGAAAATAACAAAAACAAAGAAAAAACATTAAATGAGAATGCGTGGCCAAACTTTTGATGAGTAGTGTAAAGGTTTAAACAAATAGTGTTTTTTCATCAGTGGGTTGCCATGACAACAACAGAAGCCAGCATGTGTGATCATCACATTTATTTCTGATTGTTTCCTTTTTGCTTATTTTGTTTGGGTACACTTATAGGAAACACTACATGATCATTTACAATTCTTTGCATAAATTACTTGTTTGAGAAAAATGTTTCCATGAGTCACGTGGCCCGGAACTTGTCAGTGGGAACTTGTGAGGTTTAGCGAGAGAGACAAGAGAGAACTATACCACTACTTTTCTTGTGCTGGTTTTACAAGGCATACACGGTAAAATTATGCTGGTTAACCTTGTTAAGCACTTCTGCACCCTGTTAAAGTAAATACGTGTCTGAAATGGATGTCATATGTACTAGTGAAACTACTTTATTTGTTTCTAGTTTTCACAGTGCTCCATGACTGTAGGAGAGTGGGAGAGAATAAACGGAATTGTGGACATCAGGAAACAATTTTGACCAGGATAGATACAGCAATTATATTTGAGATTAACTTTGCTTTTTTTGGTAAAATGATCTTTTAAGCATGCAGGTACAATGCTAACAAAAGTAGCTTCATTAACTCCAGTGTAAAGGTAAAGAAGCAAATGTCAAGTATGTCTTGACTAGGGCTGCACAATATAGGGCAAATTTACAATCACCGCGATAACAACATTTGCACTAAACATATTGTGAAAAAAAATCCATATCGCGAAATACTGACTGAACTGCGGTAAACAGTGTTTTTCCAAAACTCTTCACCCAGTGCCACAGAGAAGAGGGCAAAAAAATCACTGGGCAGTTTCTTCATCTTCTG
>JBBPCW010000014.1:11207594-11222309 GCA_037974425.1 Phenacogrammus interruptus | reverse complement strand
GAGAGAGAGAGAGATGATCGCACGAACGAGAGAGAGACAGAGAAAGGGAGAGAGAGCGAGAGAGAGAGATGATCCGCGCGCCGGAAAAGTCACGAACGAGAGAGAGATATATATATATATCAGTGGAGTGGAGCAGGTTAAAGCATGGGGAATATTAGGCTACAAGTAAACAGTCGATTATGAAAGCTGATGTGTAGGAAGCAGGAAAATGGGCAAACGTAAGGATCTAGTTTATAATGTCAAGGTGACTGAGTCAAAGTAGCTTAAAAACACCAGGTCTTGTGGGCTGTTCCTAATCTACGGTGCTCAATACCTACCTAAGTGATCCATGGACACCAAGGCAAGCTAGCAGTGGGATGTTCTTCACCTCGTGTGAATGTTATATTGATAAGTAACACCTACCTAAACATTGTTGCAGACCAAGTACAACCCCTCATGGCAAAGGTATTTCCTAATGGCAGAGGCTTCTTTCAGCAGGATGACATGCCCTGTCATACTACAAAATTCTTTACTTCCCTTTTGTTTATCCACTTGTTTTTGTTAGGCCTTAAAGTTTATTCGACTCATTAGGCCTTAAACCAAGTAATCCAAGTCAGGTATGGACTGTTCCAGAGCACAATAAAATAAGTAATGAGCCTCAGAAGCCATGGGTTTATCTCAATGACTGACAGGGGATGTGAAACTAAAAACAATTGACTTTTACAAAGCCAGAAAAGACAATAAAACACATATAAATACCTCCTGCATGAATTGTTCAGTGTCCAAATGTCATTAAGAAATGGAAGTTAAGGGGAACCCATGAGATGAAGACAAGATCTAGAAGACCAAGAAGAATGTCTGAAGAAAATGCTTGTAAGCTGGTCAGGCATACAAAGCAAACCTGGCCCACTGTGCAGCACAAACATGGAAGAATCACCAGAAGGTAACCCTAACTATAATTTAATCCGAAAAAAATGAATCATGCGGAACAACACTTAGAGGAAGTTTGTAATCATGTGCTGTGATTTGATGAAAAAGCACTTTTATCACTAACATACTAATCAAGAGCATGTTTGGAGAAAAAAAAGAAGGATTTCAATAAAAGCTCTTTTTGCCAAGTGTTAAACATGAGAGTGAATCTATTATGCTTTAGGGGTGGAAGTCATAGAAAAAACATTCATAATTATGAATTAGCATATTTGGAAAAAGATGAGGTTGGAGTGAAGACAACAGAAGTGGAAAAAAAACAAACCAATTTAATATTCTGTTGAAAGACTGCTTGCTGGAATTACATCTTGGACCGAAGAATATGTGTGAAATGAAATGACAAAGTGAAACTCGCTGAAAAATGATGGGATTACTTATAGACGCGGCTATTAAAATGCTCGGAATGCCAGTCTTGCCCGCCTGAATTTTAATTTGAGTCATTTCATATGAAGTTGTTTATGCATATTCTCATCAATTGGAAAGTGCTACACTTTATTTGGCACTTTGAGATTCTTAAATGGTTTAATTTTGGTTCCCACAACTGAATGGTAGAAGCTTTTTGGTATTTGATGAAAAGACTTCCCGAATGTGTGAAAGAAAAGTCTTAATCTGAACAGTATGACTCATTTCCTTGAAAGGTGTACAAATTCATTTCAGGGTACAAGTGCAATATTCTATTAGGCCCTGTGAGGTTAGTAGATGTTTGATTTTGGTCTTTTCAGCTGATCTTTCTAAAAGCTCTTAGGCATTAATGAAAAGAGAGCTACTCACTAAACAAACCAACAAAGCAGGCAAGTTTGCTTAGAGGGCAGGATTTTCTGTTCTTAACAACTGATCCATGAACACGATCAATGAATAAGAAAGCACTGTGCAGTGACCAGCACCATGCAGTATTGTCTTTGAGAAAGAGAACACATCGATTTGTGGAACATACGACATAAAGGCACACATTAAACACTTACATGAAATACATAACAAGATACAGAGCTGAAATCTTAAAGGTGCTGGAAGAAGAACAGTCAGAATGTCATTAGAGAGAAAGGCACTGAATGACATTCATCACCGCCCCTCACCGAAGGTCCTCCAGCAGCATCTCTCTTAGCCAATTTGTAGAAACGCAACTAAAATAGAATAAACAAACAGCCTATTTGTAGCATCGTTTCTGGCTCCTGATCCTTTAAGGAGAAAATGGAAAGAGAGAAGAAGTAATGACTTTTTTAATTACAAATTTCTTCATTATTGCTAAATGTATTGATGCAGCTATTACTATGGATGCAGATTTAGTACTTTTCGGTACCAATTGAATGTGGGTTTTTTTAGAGGTTTTTTACTAACAAGCGCAAAACATTTTTTTCTTTCATTGCATTATTTTGTCAACAGTAGTACCCTCTTACAAATAAAGGTGCTGAAAAGAGTTTCTGGAGTAATCACACAGAAGAAGCACTTATGATTCTCTAAAGAGCCTTTCTGTGGATATTTATTTACTTAAAGAAACATATTAAAGGTTTTATACAAGTACCTTGCCCTTGCTGATCTTATTGAAGGACAAAGGGGAAACTGTTTTCCTACACTTGCATCCTGTTTAAAGAAACATTATAAAGAATTATAACCATTTAAAAGTTCTTCCCACAGATGCCAAGAATCACCACCATTTAATTGTTTTGTTTTCTGCCCAGTTTAGCCATGTCCATTCCCACCCACTAACTAAGACTCCCCCAGTCACATGACACCACCAACTTTTCAAATTGCCACAAATGCAACATTACTGGACCACTCAACACGCTTGGAGGAAAGCACTGACTGCCAGTTCTGCTGGACCATCTTACTGAAGATTAAGAGAAAGGGAGGACATTCTTCCTATCAAGAGAGAGCAAAATCTATTGTGGCTTGCCTCAGACGGTGGAAAACTCATTTTATATTTGCTCTTGTCAGTCCATTCTATTTGGCCTGTAATACAGTAGACTAAACAGTTTCTCATTATTGCACAGTTCACCACTGTTGCTGATTCAAGTCAATCGTGCTCTTTTGGATTCCCTGCCTTGGACTGTTGCAGCATTATGCACTGTCAGGGATCGAGCTTGCAGTCTCTTGAGGACAGGGCCAACTCATAGACAGTTGCGTCACTCAGTTTTTACCTCTGAAGGTACTGGACTGTGCAGGTTTAACATGATGATTGCTCACCTCAAATCATTTTTACATGATTTGAAAACACCAGTCATTTGGTTATATTGTGTTCTAATTATATTAAGTGGTTCTTTCTTCTCCAGTAAAGTGACCATTCTGGATATGTATTATATTCCAGCGGCACAGTGGTGCCTTGGATAGTGCTGTCGCAGCAAGAAGGTCCTGTGTTTGATTCCCTTTGAGGGCTCATTTATTTAGAGTTTCCAGTGTGTGTGTGTGTGGGGGGGGGGGCATCCACCTGGTACTCTGGTTTCCTCCCACTTTCCAAATATATACACATCACATGAATTGGAGATGCTAAATTGCCCATAGGTGTAAAAGTATTGGTCTGTGTGTCTGCCATGTGATGGACCTGCCCAAGGTGTTTCTCTGTTTTTCACCCTGTGACTGCTGATGTAGGCTCCAGCAACCCCCAGATAATGTATGGATGTGTTTTTTCCAACAGTGACAGGTATTGGATGGTTCCTCCTGAAAGTTAACTGGACATGTTGAAGTAAAGAACTACAGATAAATGTGAACAGTTTCTTACAGAAACATATTTTGCCACTTTGAGTAATTTCCCAAAGTCTTAAGCCAAAGCTTATTTGTACTGGCAAAGTGATAAAACAAGGAACATTCACTATAAGACACAAAAAGTCAAATGTGTATAAAGTATTTTTTTCCAAATGACAAGTAAAGCCAAGATTTATTAAAGAAAAACTTTTTGACATTTATATTCTACTGAATAATGCTTGGGCGTAGTGCATGAGTGGAAGCTTTTATGTGGATGTGTTTGTCATATTGAAGTGCACACTTAAACAAGGACTTTCCTTGAATCACTCACCTTATTTAAACCACATTTTAGAGAAATGTGTGATGACATAGTCAGGTCATACAGTCCATCAGCATTGAATGCAAATACACGACTACTACCAGTTACTGTTCCTCGCTGAAATCTTTACCAACCTGCTAAAATATTGAAAAAATAGTTTACGGCGTACAGAAACGCAAAAAGGAAAGTTACACTTAAAAAAACATTTTCAAAGCCTGATTCTTACCACAGTGCCGTTGTGTGAATATCAATGCCGTGCATAAATCTACACCCACACACATAGCATCTTTCAGTTCTTTATTTATCCACAGTGCTGGCAGTGGCAGCAGCTCAGTGTTAAAAGCTCCATGTCCCAAAACTACAATTCTACTACAATCCAAAAACTGAATCCCAGCACTGATGGAACTCGGGACTGAGAAAGGTGAGAATAAGGTGAGAGTTGTTGTGGGATTATGAAATGGAATTCTCCTGTATGTAAGAGTGAAACCTCCTGTTCTACTACAGAATGTGACCCCCAAACTGTGTATTGTTTGATCAAGTCATTCAATATTAAGTCAGTGTTGGACATGCACCTTTAAAAAAGTAATTAGTTATAGTTATTATTTACTTCTCACAAATAGTAACTGAGTTAGTAACTGAGTTGCATCATTATAAAAGTAACTAATTACCAGGCAAAGTAACTATTGCATTACTTTTAAAAAATAAAACTATAAAATAAATATAAAACATTGTACACTAATCTACACTATTTTAATGTTGTAGTGGGACAAAGTGAGAGAAAACTCTCTCAAACATTTTTGCCTTTCATCTCAGCGAGGGAAAAGTAGTGCTTATACTTCCAGTTTGCAAAAGCTACCTTTGAACTTATTGGACTTGCTGTCGTTGTGACTCCTGGATGTTGGTGTGTATGCGACTGACCATGTGTGTGCTTGTGTGTGAACCCCCACACTACTCTACCTCTGATTGGCAAATAGTGGAAATTTAAGCCATTCATCGCGTTCTCAGTTACACCACATGTTTACAGACACACCAATCATCATCACTGGTTATGTGCCCCACTCCGGCCCCGAACACACACAAACACACCCTTCCCAGAGAAAGAGAGGTGCTATGGCTGAGAGAGACGCTGCTCGCATGAAAACCGCTTCATTTCACGTGCATTTTTTGTCAGTAACAGTAACGGCATTGTAATTCGTTTGATTACTTGTTACTAGTTATTCCCATCAATGTTAAGAGTGCATGAAATTACTGACTATCTACCAATGCCACACACCGAAATGAAACGTTTAAGATTTCTGGGAAGTTCATGATACTGCATCATCATTATTGTTTTAGTTGTTTCTACCCAGACATTTATTTTATTATCTTAAAAGATGTTTTTGTTAAATTTGAACAAATGTAACAACTGTAAAGAAGTTAAGACTGTTAGAGTATATTTCATTTTTGGCCACATGAAAGTATATCTGCTGATCAGTTTCGGGTGCAAAATTTCAATGTTTAAATTGTACTTTTTTTTATTGCTTTTCTTTAATAAGGACTAAATTAAAGCAAAACCCTAACCTCGATCCTCTAAGGTCAGCAGTCTCATGATATCTATGAAGTTTTCAGAAAGACACATTCCATGTCTCAGTACAAATCTGACAACGCTGATCACTAAGCTGCTTCCTCTCTTGCTATCTCTGCGACAGTGAAATTGCAACTGGGCGCAATGTATCACTGATAAGAAGTCAGCCGGCTTGTCCTCAGGTCACCAGTGGAGTTTCTGTACTTGTCGTACCCAGCTCGGGCCTCCTTGACAGACTTTTACTCGTCTCGATTGATTTAGGCTTCAAGGCCCGATTGCATTCAAGCCCCTGGCATGGGTACCAACCGCCGATCAATCATGATCAATCGTCCGCACAACCCCATGGATAATGAAGACAGTTAATGATGTTTTCAGATCTTTTAGCTGGAGGAGATGGCAGGCAACAAAACCGCTTGTCTGTTGCCTTACCTAATTAAAGTGTTGCGTCACTTCTCAATTAGATGTTAACTTTTTTTTTAGGCCCAAGCTACGCTCATTATGGGTCTGTCTCTAATTAAAGGACATATATTTCAATACTCCAGGGTGTCCCATTCAGGAGCAGAAAAATAAAACAACATCGATCTGTCCTGTTTGCCTTTTAATTCCCTGCTTAGCTGGAAAGCAAGTAAAATGGAGTAGAGGCACACATGCGTAGGTGAAGTCTGTAGGGCCTGATTTAGTCTCACTTCTCACCAAATATACCTGGTGCAATATCAAGGAAAATATGACTGAAAACTAAGCAGCAAAAACATGACATTTTTGAATGTGGTGTTTATTGATGTCACAAATGCCTATACACCAGCAATTTAGCTCCACCCTTTCACATCAAACTTACTTTTTGAACAAGGCACAAGGTACAGGGTATCCAGTTGAAACAGAAATCAATAAAAATGTGTAATAAAAATGTGTATGTCTAATTCTTATGGTTAAATAGTTTGGAAAATGGTTGTGCAAAATAAACAAATGTTTTTTTTTGTTGATATGTAAACCAATGGTAGCACATGAAGGGGAATTAAAGGAAAATAATAATAAAAAAGAAAACTGTAGAATATTGGCCTTTCGATTTATGATCTGCTGTGAATATAAGAAACAAAAGGTGCATTTTCCCTCTCTTTCCCTATTCTATACAATGATGGTATGTAATACTTGAATTAAACATGTCACTAGAACAAAGTTAGCAATTATTTTTAATTATTTTTTGGGATTAGTGCAGCTCATTAAGTTGAAGATAAACCTTCAATTTAATCTAGGTAAGTAAGTGGATGATGTTAACTTAATGATGCCTTACTATATGGAAATAAACCTTATTAGTGGTATCTTAGTCATTATTTGCTTAACCAAATTGCAGTCATATTATGTTTGACATTTGGTGCCACAGCCAAAGCTGCAAATTACCCTGGTAAGTCTTAATATGCCCTAGTTCATTGGATTAGGGCATTGCAGGATCCAGTTAGGCTGCACGGGATAATGTGCTTTCTCCCTCAGAGAAAAAAACCCTGTCATGTTCCAGCAACAGCTTTTTGCATGTTATATATCTTTTGACCTGCACTTTGGGACACACATATTCAGCATGTTGCACTGAAAGGGCCTTCAATTTCAGCTGTAAAAGAATCCATTTTAGTGGAACATTTTTGCCTGCCCCCCCTTGATGTGGAGACGTTTTAACAGCGTTTATGTAATTCTCCTAAGTGGTTGCATGTTCCACGGGGATGTGTTGTGATTACAAGCTCTCAGTGATAAAACATTCATGTTCCTCATCCCCCTAACCAGGGTTACGGCCGAGCAGCTCGCAGATTTTATTAAAGTGAAAAATAGGCTTTGTAGATGCTTTGGCCTGTTTCTGGATGTAAATGTTTCATGGTGTCAAATGTTCTTTTAAAAGTTTGACAGAGTGCTGCCTATTGTCAGACAGATGCCTCCTTTAGTTCTTCCACTCATTACTTTTTCATCCTTTCTGTCAGATTCTCACTTTTTTCCCCACCGTATTTTCAGTCTAGGCCTTTGCCTGTCAACATGACACAATGTCTAATGCAGCATGTACGACTTGAATCATTGAAAGATACACTTGTTATGCCAGAAACAACATGGTGTGCCATAATGGAGAAGAAGCAGGTTGTCCAGTTTCTCATTTTGCAGAGAAGATCTCCATGTTAGATTATCCTCTGCTGAGCTGTGCTCAGTGCAGTGCAGCTCTTTGGGTATAAAGACATATTTTCTGGGTATAATTTAATGCTGGTGATTTGCACTGTAAGATACCGAGATGTTCTGGAGGAAAATTGCACAACTTAGTGCATCATTTGACATTCTTTTACTTTTCTGCCGCAATAGATCATGTATAAACTTCATGCAATTTTCAAGACTGCTTTCAGCCCTTTTAGAAGGAAAGGAGAAATTGAAGATGATCAGTGTACCCTGTCGAGCTGAATTCTTTCACAGGACAAGGAGATACTTAGGCATTCTGCCTTACAACCGCGCCTGAACAGCTTGCACAAGAATACATATATGCAAATAACCCTGACAACCTGTCTGTCACTGCTGTTTCTGTAAATGTAGGCACTCTGAGCGAATCCTGCAAGCAAGACCTAATATTTTGCCTGAAAGAATAAAATCTTTTGATGTAGAAAAAGTAGGTAAACACACAAAGCCATCTGTCCTTGTTTCATGTTTTATTTTTCTTATCCTAAAAAAATGAATTATTTTAATTACTGGCAGTTTTGATAGAAACGAAAGGGCTTATATCATTAAAGCCAAAGTTTTCTCTACTTTTTTGGACAAGGAATGCATGTAGTACTGTATGTAAACATGGTTAAAGTGCATATGATCCATATATGAGAACAAAGCTGCAAAAACAGTCGATTTAGAAATGTTTCAGGATTTTGACTGTAGGGACAATGTAGGGCAGCTATCAGAACAGAAATCATTTACATACTGTATGTCAGTCTTAAATGCACAGCAGCAAGGGGCAGTTGGATGGCCCAGTGGTTAAGGTATCTGCCCTGCAACCAAAAAGTCCGGGTTCAATCCCCAAGGCTGCTAGGCACCGCTGAGGTACCCTGAGCAAGGTACCATCCCCACACACTGCTCCCCGGGTGCCGTGTTCCTGGCTGCCCCCTGCTTCACTTGGCGAATGGGTTAAATGCAGAGGAAGTATTGTGTGCTGTGGTGTGTTCACATATGACAAATGGTCTCTTTCACTTCAAATACTGTGATCCAGTTTCCTAGACATGAATTAAGACTAGTCCTCAGCCAAATTTCTCTTTCAAAGGAAAATCTCCATTCATAAATCAGTGTAGTCCAGGACAAGGCATAATCCCTATCTGGAAATCTGCTCCACTATGTTTAATTCAAACGGATAAAGAGAAGTTAGTAATAGTGATTGGAAAACAGTAACAAACTTTAGTAGAGAAACAAGATCTAAGACTTTTGTGCAGTGGCCTGGTGGTTAGAGAGTTACCCAAGGGATCAGAAGGTTGTGGGTTCAAATCCCAGCATTGCTAGTGGTACCACTAATGTTCCCTTGAGCAGGATACCGTCCGTCCCCACGCACTGCTACCTTGGCGCATCCCTGTTGGTGGCAGACTAACAGCTTAACTTGGTGAATGGGTTACATGCATAGAAAGAATTTTGCATTGTTCACACAGTTTGCTGTGGTGTGTTCATGCATAAAGGGCCACTTTACTTTCATTAATCAGTCAAAAGAAGATTGGAGGGTGGAGGTAGCTCAGTGGGTAGGATACTTGCCTCTGGACCAAGAGGTCATGGGTTCAAATGCTACCTTCAGCAAACCATCACTGGACCCCTGAGCAAGACTCTTAACCCTAAGTTGCTCCAGGGAGACTGTCTCCTGTAGGTAGGGAATGGAAGTTGCTTTGGATAAAAGCGTCTGCAAAATGATGTAAATGTTTGCTGGTTTATATGTTTGGTTCTAAGGAAAACATTTTAGTATAGAACCTTTGTGTGGAGCAGATTCTTGAAACTTTCTTCATACTCACACATCCCATTAACAACTGGAGACAGCCTCATACTGGTCTATTACAGTAACAGCTTAGATAGGTAAGGTAAGCCTATAAAACAGTACCTTTTTAAAAGTTTCACAAAATATAATTGATAAAATAGAATAAATTGTGGTTTCTTTGATTCTGATAAAGGCATTTAAGAATGTTGACACCAGGCATGAAAGAATTCTAACATCAGAAATTCTCTCATTAGACATTTAAGAATTTTGACATCACACATGAAATAATTTTCTTTCTTACTGAGACTTCTTTCCAGAGACTTCTTTCAAATAGGTAGAGAAGATGAAGTTAAAGGTTATATTCCAAAATTTGGGTACAGAATATCAAGTTCTAAAGACCTTTCGTAGAGAAACCAAACATTCCCTGGTCTTGTTTAAAGAAATGAAGAGAATCTGGTGGCAGGTGGAAGGCATGCGATCGTATACAGTGATGACATTTCCTGTAAACTGAAGAGGGAAGTAGGAGAAGACATTTCTAGAGGGAAGAGGGAGAAGACGTTTCTAGAGGGAAGAGGGAGAAGACATTTCCAGGCGGCTGCATCCCCATTATTTTTCCAGTAATCAGACAAGAAAAACAGCAGAGACATTTTAGCCAGAACACCTTTTAAAACTAAAGTATCTATGGTCAAAACAGTGTATTCGACCTAAATGTGGAAATTAGAAATAGTTAGTCACTGCTAATATTGTTTTAAATTAATATTCATCTATTGAGACTGTTAAAAGTGTTTATAGCCTCTCATGTCTATATGCTCCCCTGTTCTTTCCATTCATCTTCATGAACACTGAAAGCAGCGATGGCTTTACTTCTGTCATGATTATAAAGATAATGAATCCATAATGAAAATAAAACTTCATCACTGTGTGAGTTTGTTGGGCTTGCTTCATGTCATAGCCCTCTTTCTCCTCTCTCTCTCTCTCTTTCTCTCTCTCTCTCTCTCTCTCTCTCTCATTCTTTCTCTGTTGCTTTCTCTCTCTTCTTGCTTTCTCTCTCACACTCTCTTTCTCATTCCCTTTCCCACTCACTCTCTCTTTCTCCCTCTGTTTCCATCATGGCTGTAATCAGGGTTGGAATGTGGTTTGGAGTCAGGGTGAAGAAGCAGAAGCCCTTTACTCTATTCGTAACATTTAACACTCTGCTTATTGAGTGGCTTAGGACTCCTATATTGACTTTGATCAGAATTGAGTGTCTTCCTTGGTCAATTTTGCTTGAGCAGCAGTTTTTTTGAGAAAAGGACAAAATGAGATCCATTCCCATGTACCATAATCATGAATCTCCACTTAAGAGTCTCTCTCTCTCTCTCTCTCTCTCTCTCTCTCTCTCTCTCTCTCTCTCTCTCTCTCTCTCTCTCTCTCTCTCTCTCTCACAGTGTACTTCTCCTTATTTCTTGCCAGTTGCTTGTACAACTGTCAGTGTGTTGATTTAGCAAGATTCTTCTAGATGTGTCTGTCTTTACATCTCTCTATTTCTGCATAACTAAATGTTTGTGCAGAATGCCACCATTGTCTGTTTCATTCTCTGGAGTTCCAGGCCTTGATATGCTGAGGCATCATCTAAATTCCGCAGGTCTCTGCAGAAGTGAGCTCGGAGACAACACAAGGAGAATTAAAAATGCAGAGGAACACAAACACGCGAACCCATTCTCGCTCTAGTCCTTGTTTCATGCAATATCTGAGGCTATGTGACATCAAACTGACTTCTTATGTCTCTGTCATTCGAGAGGTGGTCTTGTTATTGTTGCATGAGTCACACTACAACTTTTCATGCCAAAGAGGACTCACATGTTGTTTCAAGTTCAGGAAAATACCCAAGAGCCTGTGACAAAGTGTGGAGGAGGCCGTTTTGATGTTTAATAAGGTTTCAGAGGATACAGCATGCAAGTGGGCATGGAAAAAACCCTGGCTTCAAATTCAAAAAAAGATATGATTAATTCATTCTTACATAAATATGACACAGCAACTTTTGTCGTTACAAGATTCATCTTTTCCGACAAAGGCAGGGGTGTCAAACTGTGTTCCTGGAGGACCGCAGTGTTACAGAGTTGCTGCATTGAAGCACACCGAGTCACTTTGAAAGGGTCTAGAACAGTGGGCTCGCAAGTACAGGCACATAGATTTAAATAAACTAATGCTGTCAGAGAATAAAATAATTAATTATGATAAATTACAATCATTTTGCATAGTTAATTGTGTCTAGTGCTGGGGGTGAAGAGGCAGGATGTTGTTTTGAGTGGTGGTTTAATAAAGCCCATGTTTTCAATAAAACAGGATGACAGAGGGTGAATGATAATTCATGGATATTAACAGACAGAACAGGGACAAACTAGATCCAGGAAGAAGGGCAAAGGTAGGAAGACAAAGAAAACAAGAAAAGCAAATATTATACACAGTGTTAGTGACAGGCTAGAAACAGTGGCTGCTTTTTTCTATCAGTAAGTGCAGTATTGAGGGGGTCTCAGGGGGTCCAAGACACTCGAGACGGAGGTCTCTGTAGCAAAATTTAGGGGGGTCTCAAAAATAATCTTCAAAACTATGAACATGAAATGGTTGAAATTACTATCTGATGAAGACATTTAACTTGTCAACAAGATTTGTCTCCATTCTCTCTTAAAATATTTTGTTTGGTGGAGGAACAAAAGGCATATACTTTGTTTAATTTTTTTTGTGGCCACCATCAACCCCACTCCCTGTCATACATTTTTTTGTTTTGCTCCCTCTGTAACCAAAGATGCCTAAGGTATTTAAAATCCATTTTAATGAACATATACACCTGTGTATTCTATCCCAGCAACATACAGCAAAAGCCGCTGGGCTTCAATCCAGACTGTAGGGTCAAATGCCCCAAAATTGCCCTAACAGCTTTTAAAAACGAGATTGGTTAAAGACACATTGCCTTGACAGCTTTAATTAATACAAGTTATTTATAATGTACTCAACAAAACCACCAAAAGTTAATTGGATTATATGTGATAAATTGACACAACCCTTTATGAATACCCTTGAGAGACAAAAGACTGAAACTTTTGCAAAGCTGGAAAATGGTTGCAATGTTAAGTGCGTTAGAAGGGTTAAGTTATATAATATTAAAATACAACATGGATTAAGATGTTTGTAGCACTGATGATTTTAAAAATTTGCAGTACAAGCACATAGAAATATGCAACATATTCAACAATTATATCTGAAAATCACTGACTAATACTGATAGAGATCCACAAACATACAACATATAATGCTAGACAATGGAAATGCCTAGTAAACTATTGAAGACATTTTTGTCTTTCATGTGAGGTTGAGTTTATCTGGAGGACATTGGTTTAATGACAACTCAACTCTGCAGAAAAGTTGAAAAGTCCATCTCCAGGAGGGATCATTGGTCTAGGCCAGGGGTCGGCAACCCACAGCTCTTTCAACCTTATGTTGTGGCTCCCTGTGGCACTGGAAAAGAAATAATAATTCAACACTAGAATGGCGCCTAATTGGCTATACCTATAAGGCATTCACGCAAGCTGCAGTCAGCAGACACAGCAGTGTCCAGTGGACTTTGGACCCCGAGCCCGGTTTACAGCGCCAGTCGCCGAATCAGAATCAGAATCGCTTTTATTGGCCGAGTATGTGAGTGACACATACAAGGAATATGATTCTGGTCGATGGTGTCTGTCAATCAAAACAGTACAATACAACAACAATGTGTAAAAATACATGTACATGTGCCTACACCACACCCATATATCTCTTACAGAGCATGCTTCTGCTCCAGTAGGCCAATAGACGCGATTCTGATGAAATTATGTTAGTTGACGCTGTCAGCTGTTCTAGGTGTATTTTATTTTTATTCATTGTTTTTTTTTTATTGTAGCTTGAATCGTGATCTTGTAACATTAAAATACAATGTTTAATTGTTTTGTATTTTTACAAAAAAAAATCTAAATGTTCGAAATGTTTTCTTTAAAGAAACAACATTTCACAAGCAACACACTAGCCTAGTTATTATACATAGCATAAAAGCAAAAAACAATACATGCAGTGTTATCTTCATTTTAGATGTCAAAAAAGATTTGCGGCTCCTGGTGTTTTTTCTTTTGTGGAAATCGGGTCCAAATGGCTCTTTGAGTGTTAAAGGTTGCCCGACCTCTGGTTTAGGCCATCAGGTCTGAACATTTTATTCATTAGCTCTGTAGATGGCTTAGGCCGTTTAAATCTCTTTGTTATCAGGACTAATTGGATTTCATGGCACTCATTAACCCCTGACAGTCTTCTTATACAGTTCCTGTTTCAAGGAAGGCATTGAACACTGTCTGTTGTATTAGACCAAGAGGAAATCTGAAAGAGAAACTGCACTTGCTGCAAGTACAGCAGATAAGGTGGGTTTTCTGTTGGTAAGGCAGACGAGATACAGATCAGTAATGAGCTGTGCCTCTTCACACCAAGGCTGTGTAGCTGTCAAGGTGAAATGCTCCAATTGGATTGACTTTTCTTTACCTGCTGAAATTTGTGGATTTAGACGTTTAAGGACCACAAAATACTTTGACATGATCTGGCACAATGGATCGAGTATATATGGACTATGCTAATCATTTTATGTTCTTCCCACCAATGCATTCTTTTGTAGCAGCTGTTGCAAGGTTGGAAAGAGGACAGAAATCTTTATCAAGCTTATTTAGCATGGTGTCAAATTCTTCAGATCCTGATACTGTCACTTCCAAGCTAATTTACATTAGTGACAACTGCACACCACAGTATGGTAGCATGGCATTTTAAAACAAGAAACATATTATTATATTGATATTCAGAAGAAACAATGTAGAGGTGCAATTTGAATATTTTATGTTTTGACACATTTTGTGTGGTACAGTCGTAGCTGAAAGGTTGTTTTGCCAAGATTCTGTACAGCTTGTCCAACCTCGCAACAGCTGATAAAAACAAACACAATAGTGGGCAGACCAATTATATATCAAATGGAATGAGAAATATCAGGTTCAGTGTGATTAATATCTGATATGGGTTACATATTTGATTTCCTTGTCTTTTTCAAATATGCCCATTGCTACAGAGTGTTGAAAAATGTAGAGCAAATGGACTTTTCCATAAAATTCTCCACACCACAGGTGCAAATGAAAACATATCATGTACCCACAGAGTTTTTCTATGTACTTACAAATTATGCATGAAAAAAGT
>JBBPCW010000014.1:11142341-11156889 GCA_037974425.1 Phenacogrammus interruptus | reverse complement strand
TTGGTTTTCAGTGTGAACGCACTACGCACTAAAAATCGCGCACTAAAAGTGCGTAGTGCGCGGTTTCGGACACACCGTTTGTCATGTTCCTCAAATGATTCTATAACATTTTGCAGCATGCTGCTGACACAGGCCACTGCCAATAGAATTTCTTTGCCTTGTAAGGATGTACTTGCTCTGTAATGTTTAGGTTGGAGGCACGTGTCATAGTCACATTCACAAGTCCACTAGAGGTTTCCCAGTAGAACATTGCCCAGAGCATTACACTGCTTCTGCTGGCTTGCCATCTTCTCATAGTGCAATCTAATACCTTCTCTTTGTGGGTACATTTTCAGCAATTTGTTCATTCAGTATCTTGTTGTAGCATCAGACCATATGGGCTAAACTTCACTCCCCTTGCTCATGAGTGGGTGCCCATGACCCTGTTACAAGTTCACTGGTTGTCTTTCTTTGGAGTTCTTTTGGCAGAGACTCACCACTGTGTACTGGGACCACCCCACACAAGCTGTAATTTTGGAGATGCTCTGACTGTCATGTAGCTACCACATTTTGGCCTTTATTGATTTGACTGACCTTACACTCATACCCATTCTTCCTGTTTCCAACACATCAAAATTTGTGTCCAGTGGATGTACAGAATTTTGGGGCAGATTGAAAGCACGCAAGCTGCATTATTCAAAGCTGCCTCGGCTTCATGCTGTGAGTGAACTGACTCTTTGCTGCCATAGTTTCCGCACTGTGGCACTTCACTTTGTTCCGTCCCAGAAGTTCGACTTCATGATCATGAATATGTATAAAGAAGTGAGATTAACATAAGGCACATTTTATGCTTCAACTGACTGTGTTTTCGCTCTTAGGAATAATGCTGGATTGACTGCAAGCTTGCAAACAAACAGTGAACGTACCATAAGGGACCTGGGAACATCCTTTGTTTTTAATCACTCTCCACTGTGGCTATCTATATTCTGCATAGAGCATGGGCATCCTTCATACATTAGGTTGATTTATTTATGTAATTATTGCTGAGTAATACAGCTCCAAGAAATATATATATTTCAGGTAATTGACCTCGCAACGCTGAACCTACAAATGTAATAGCAGATGTTGCCAGGATGGGGAAGAAGAACCCTAGAAAATGTTAATTAACCCGAAGAGAAATTGTAGCATCCCTTATAGTAGTTACAGCATATTTCATTTCTGGTTTAAAAAGCTATGCTACCAAGCTGGAATCTGTTGTTTATGTAATCAAAACCAGGAACAATATAAACGAAGAGGAGACAGTTCATTAATAGAAAAATTCTTGTAATGTTCAAAGTGGCAGCTGTTTATGGGGTGAGTCCCACCCCTCAATAACAACAGTCAATTTCTTGTAAACCTGCAAGTGGGTAAAGCCCCACAGATTTTATCTGCAACTTCAAATATGTGTTTTAAAAATCACTTTTAGTTCAGGATTAATATGCCTCTCACCATTCGGAGAAATAAGAGCTTGGTCTTGTACGACTGAAAATAACTGCCTGGGAGCGTTGCCAAGATGGCTACTGAGTGGACAGTCTTTCCCTTAAGGACTTTCAAAACTAGGTAGGCTTGAAACAACAACACATTTGCTATCTTGCTAATCACATATATATATATATATATATATTCTAATAGTGTGTGAAAATATACCTAAATATTAGGTATTATTGTTGTTCCAAATAGAAATAGATATAAGTATTTGAAATGGGAAAAGTGCACTCTAAATGGAGGGGTTCTTGTACTAAGACTAGGTTCTCATTAGGTCGAATGGGATTTTCCACAGGATGCTATGAAAAAAGGCATTTGTGGGTGGAGCATGAAAAGATCAATTGCTGTATATTGCTTGGGATCAGTACTAAACATCTATTTCTGAAAGATGTCTGCAAGTGGATTGCCCATCAAGGTGTTACATTCTAAGATCAGAAAAGCCAATTCATCTACGTTTTTCTTAGATGTTCTTAAACTCAACATTTTTGGCCATTTACTTTCACCGTTCTCTCCCTTTCTCCCTCCCACACTCGCTCCACTTGACCCTCAAATTAGAAATTAAACCCCATTACGGTCACAGGCAGCAGCCGGCATGTGTTATTTGCATCCGTCTGGGCTCACCTCACCTTATTAACAAGCGGAGGACAGACTGTTGTTAAACCGAATATTCACCTCCAACATCTTTTGCCTAATGTAAACACAGTGGACGCGTCCCGACAGGAATTACCCCCTAATGGGATAAATTAGCCAGAGCTGGGTGAGGAATTGCACTGATGCAGCCAGGCAAGGGACCGGGCCCCACAGGACGAGGCCGAGGGGAATTCACGGCCCTTTGTAATGAGCTAGGCGCTCTCAGATAAGTAGCCGACCCAAGGTCCTGACCCACTTCAGTCACCTCAGATACCATAGTCACATTTTAAAATGGAGAGGGAGGGTGAAGGAGAGGGCAAGAGAGAGAGAGGAGGGATAAAATGAGGTAATCAGGGACCTCACATTATCCATGGAGTACGCAAGTAGAATACAGTAAGAGAACACGTAGCATAGAGCAGTTTCAGCCAATGAAGCAAAGCTTAGTCCAAGCTGAGGAAAGTAGACGGCTTGTATTTTTCAAAGTCTTCAAAGTCTACTTTCTTGCTAGTAATGGTGTGGTTTCATGTGGAGCATAGTCTGGGTTGAAATGACACACATTTGTACAAGCCAAATTTACTTGACTTAAATGTGATGAACAGAACCTATTGGCTAAATTTGGATGGCTGGAAAAAAAAAGCAATATAATTACTCACACATGGGGTAAAATCCTGCTTCTTTTTATGTAAATGCAGTTACTTACTGCTACTGAGCAGACCTATATTTGCCCTAAAGCCTAACCACCCATTTCAGTATTAGTTCTCATTGGCTTGGACTTGCCATTTTTCCCTTAGGGAATCCCTGTCAGCATCTTAAAAGTAATCCCATTGCTGTGCTTGTACAACTAAAAAAGCCTTCAGGAGGACAAGAAACTGTGAACACAAGTGTTGACTTCCAGCAGCCAACCATGCACTCACAAGTAAACATGTAAATAATACAGCACATGTGATTGTTTTGTCGACATTTAGGTGAAAAATGGTGGAAAGAGACATTTCTTGTACAGTCACTGTAAATGTTAACAAGCTATTCATAGAGCAGAGCAATACAAGATTTAAAATCCTTTTTTTTTTGGCCATACTTTCTGCCAATATTTCATATGGACTTTGTGTTGCAGCTACTGCACCAAATATAGCTTTGTTAGTACGTAAATTTTGCATAGCTACGTTTTGTTTTGTTTTGTTTTTTTTTTGTGGGGTGGGTTGACGCGTGCATTGCCACATGTGCAATGGTGGTCCAGTGCATGTTTCTGGTTGTAACTTGTATAATTTCTCACAGCAACAATAACTCATTATCACACTGACCGACCTTAGTCATTACTTGTGTTTCTGTGAGAATGTGGTGAGTGAATGTGAGTGTGTGCTTGCTAATCCCTCTACATTAGCCTCTGACCGTTGCTGGGCTTGCTGAAGGACAGTACAGATTACAGATATACTTTGATGAAGTAGCTGCACCTCTGAATCAATAGAGCTCCTCTACATTCAGAGAGAGTCAAAGACTCTGTGCTCATGCACAACAGCACTAGGCTGAGTTGTTAAAGGGAAGCTTTAGTGCATTTGAAACATGAATTGATGAAAATCATGATAACGTTAACAATCACCCAGACTTTTTCTGAGGCAAAGTAAAGACTTGAGCCTCATAATGCACTATGTGACTGAATGCTATATTTGTGAAATGACTGATTACGTCAAAAACCAATGAACTCAATTTGAAACTCGTTACAATTTCAGCAGACAAAATTTGAGGCAAAGTAGCTGATGGAGGCCACTGACACTATGTGAAAACTTACAATACTACATGTTTTATTCCGTTTTAACAAATAAAATGGGATAAAACAAGGAGAAGAAAGCAGGTTGAAATACTGCAGGATTAGCTTTGTGTAAAAGGGACTCTTTTATGCAGTGCCACAGCCTTCCACTGCGATTGTGGCCTCTGAATCCTTCAGCGGGTCAAAGCACAAAGAGTACATCAGAGGAGGGAGCGGAGATTGGGCTGCTTATCAGAGTCTTACAAAAAGCATTTCACGACGTCTTTAGTGTCTGACCTTTATGATGTCAAGGGGAAATACAAAATTAATTATTATTAGAGCTCCATTTGCAAGAGTTTAGCGATTCACAAAGCAGAACGAAGCCTGGAGAGAAAGCCAGTGGAGTGTGAAACCACATTTGGAATAAAGGACATGACCATTGCAGAGATGCTTTATGCTCTCGCTAAAGGATCTAACAATATTTTCAGGTCGGATAGTCATTTCCAATAACAAAGTAGACTTCGAAACTTTAATACTGGTTCTCATTCTTTGTATTGCAGGTCCTCTGCCCTGCACATTTGAACTTTCTCTGCTTTAACATGCCCACTTTAACCCAGAAAAAAGGCTTGATAATTAGCTGATTTGTTGGCTCGTGTGTTTCGAGAGACAAACTATAATCTGCAGACTTAGCTTGGGAAAGCCTTTTCAGAATAAAAGTATTTTAAGTGTAAATGCATGCAGAGCGTAAATCACACACCCTGCCAATCCCCTTTATTCTGACAGCGTATACCCAGATGTGTAGTTTTGATCACTGTCAGTGCCTTCCACGAATGACTGAAATTGAGAGACTCTAAAACGAGACCCAGGGAAGCGTTGTCAATATTTTTCAATTTCAATACACTTTTTTGTTATTTTATCAGTAATTTAATACTTTTCAGTTCAATACACCATCACTTCTGGTGGAGTGACAGAAAGTAACACAAAGCAGCCATATTCTTCTTTCTTCAAGGTGATACTGGAGGGTTTGGGACAAGTTTTGGTCAAGGTGGCCCATTTGGACTCATACCTCTCTCTCTCCCTCCTTCCCCCATCTCTTTCTCTTCTCCACTCTCTCTCTCTCTCACTCTCTACAGTTCCATGGCTGCTTTTAAACCTTCAGGCCTGCTGGGATGCAGAATGTGGATCCTCTTGGCCCTCGTCCACCTTACTATGGATCTGTCGCTGTGTTCTCCAGCTGGACAGGGCCTGCCACTCAAGTTACTGCCTCGATCAGCGCCCCGCATGCGGTCTCGCCCCCTGCCCACCCAGAATGTGCCCATCTCCCAGCACTGGAGGACTCTGGGCATCTTGCAGCGGGGTGTTTCACCTCGTTCTGTCCCGTCACCTGGGTACAGAGGAGGAGCAGGATTGTGGGGTTTGGGGTCCAAAGCACGGGCACAGAGGCACAGACGTCACCTTTGTGAGGGGTGCAATTCTAAGTCCAACCCCTCAGAGAGAAAGGATTCACTGGAATTCTTAGAGGGGAATAAAGCTGACATTGTGCGGTATTTGTTGCGTTCGCGGAGGCAGCTGAAATGGGATAGCTATGACAGTTCACAGGAAGGGAGGACCACCACTGTGGCCGGATTTATCGACTGGGGTCCAACAGGGACGGACGAGGGAGCAGAGGATGAGATTAAAGGGGTCCCTAACACCACAGCCACCACAAAAGCCTCCACCACTACCACCACAACAACTAGTATCACCACCACCACCACACGCAGCCCACAGAGGACTTACGCGGTGGTCACCACCGCCCATCCCCGGAGGCTGAGCACCACGCAGCCTACCGTTAACCTCGGGGTGACTGCCAAGCCACAGAAGCCATTTGGGGACACAGCAGGTAGGAGGCTCACATGTACTAATGCACTGCATTTTACTGTGTTGAAGCTGCTTGATTTGTTGTACCTTCACTGATATTAGACTGTTAAGAACAATAAAAATGAAAATAAAAGTTCCATAAAGGTAGCAGTTCTTGACTTAGATGTATGCTCTGAGGAAAAACAACAACTTTTAATTAGTGTTGAAGCTTTAAATGGCGGTTCTTCAAACTGTAACAAAACTAAAACTGGTTCTTCTAAGCACTTTCATTGTTTATAAAACTACAATGTTTTATTCACTTAACAAAAAATATCTCCTTCATACTATTCCATACTGTGATCTTTTTTGTAAGCCATGTGTAAAGACTTAAGCATGTCCTGTTTTAGTATCATAAACCAATATTTTTCTGTTTTTTCTATTACGTCAAATAACCCTTTAATTTTTATTAATGAAACACAATGTCTTTTTTTAATTTTCTAAATAATTTTCCAGTGTTTTTAATGATCAGCAGATGTCAAATTTAAAGAATAGTGGGTTGGATTTACATGGATTTGCAGGAGCATGCGACTCTTCCTGTGATTATTTCTGCTTCAGTATGTCTACAAAAGGTGGCTTCAAAAGTAGGCTTCAGATGATATTATCACACATTATATGTTATTATATAATAGAGAAAAGTTTTTTTCTTTATGCATTTTTCTTGGAGAGGAGAAATTCTATGAAAATGCTAATGCAGTCAGTGTGCGTTTTGCTTCACGTGGGAAGATGAACAGTTTTTGGATCTGCGTAGGACAGATGATGATCAGCCTCAGCCTCTCAACTGCTAGAAAGGTTGGAATCTGTTGCACTTTTATATCAATTGTTAAGCAATTGCAGGGTTTGAGTCACCCATATCCTTGTGTAGTGGTTTTCAACCCCTTGGCTGTAGATTTATGATAGCCGGTTAAGCTGCAGATTCAGTGTCTCTTCAGGAACTCTGCTATCATGAACCATAAAATAAATGAAAGTGTTGTAATGTCACGTGAGCTCAAACACAAGAAATGAATCAGCTGCCATGAATTAACAGATTGTTTAGAATAAAGAGGTCTGTTTTGTTGGTCACTGTATATTAACAGCTCATTGGTTTGACCAGATCTGCAAATTAATATAAAGGTTCTTACAAAAACAAATCATGTTAATGCCATATGATGTTATTGCTTAAAAAAACAAATCATGAATCATGTTAATGCTATATTGCACATATCTAATGTATAGCTAGTATTTAAACTCCTGCCTCCCTTAAATTTTTAATATTCTGTCACGGGTGGAGCTGCTAAGCCCCATCCCGGAGCTGTCTTGGGAAGTGCAGGCAGAAAACCAGGGGTTCGTTCTGAAGTGCGTTTATTTACAGACGTGGAATAAAGAAAAATAGGCACGCGGGCCAAAACAGAAACGGGGTACAGGAATAAAGCAAAACAAGGGCAGGAACACAGTAGACATTAAGCTCACCAAGGATGATGGACAGATGAGGGAGGGTAAACAGAACCAGGATTATAAACTAACAGAAATCAGGGGAAAACACAGACAGCTGGAAATCACTGACCACATGAACAGAAAACAGCTGAAACAAAACCTCATGACAAGACCAAACAGGTGACAAAGCAAAACGCAGAAACACATATCAAAATAAGAGCCAGGACAAGAACAGAAACACACCGCAAAACCAGAACTAGAACAGATACATAGGGGAAACATGAACAAACAGAACAGAACAGGTTTAACCACCAATGCACGAACAGAAACACCAAGAAGAAAACAGAACCATGAAAAACCAACTAAAAAGCAGTGACTTGAACCTGCCACTGGCCGGACCGTGACATATTCCCTGATAGTAGTTTTTGTACTTAATTTTCATTTACCCCAATGTAACCGGTGGTATCCTAATGTGCAATACTTGTACAAACTAACACTGGATAATGCAGTATATCATGACATACATAATGTTTTATTCATACATGAGAAATTAGATCTTGTCATGGGTACACCTACACAGCAATAAAAGTACCATCCATTTAGCAGAAACAACGCATGGGATATGAATATGCACATTAAAGTGCAATGTGTAAAAAAGGATGTAAATTGATACTGTAAATCCATCAAGAGCAGAAGAAAGTTTGAAAATGATTACAGCTGTTCAACATTTACAACAAGGCATCCATATGTCAATGTATTGTGTATTTCTGTAATAATGTTAAAAGCGTAATTTCCTATTTTCCATTTTTTTTTAGTCGACCATTTTCGAACACTTCTTTGTCTTTTAGAATTAAAAAGGCAGTTTTGATTATTGTGCTTCAAAGACTGATAGATAAAAATTATTTTATGTACGTGATTGGCGTTTCTCTAATGTGTCTTATTCAAAAGCAGTCTGGTTTGAAGCACTCCTTATAGCAGCCATATGAATGGGCAGGACTAAACTGCAGTATAATAGAGAAATATTTGTAAATGTGTTGGTTTTCATTAGACATGGCACGATACCACTTTTTTATGTCCAACACCGATATTGAAAATTTGGAAATCTGCCGATAATCATATCGGCAGATTCGATTTGATTTGAATCTGATAGTTGCTGAGTCTTTTTTAAAACAGAAAACAAAAAATAATGCTTTCAAAAAATGTCTGTTTTCATTTTATATACCTTCACTCAAACTTACTGTTACTTAGCAGGGGGCTGGACTGTGTTCTGTGATATGCCCTCGCCAACATGGAGGATTTGCCTTAAATGATCTTAAATCTAAATGTTAAATATGAAAAATATATCTCGCTCTCTAAATGTGTAACACTTCCGGCCAAAATGTCCCAATACATTCGGCTTTTTCTTCTTTGAGTCTGAAGTTACTCCAAACTGCTGACATGTTGGCAACAGAAACTCTTATCATGTGATGCATCTTCTCACGTCGCAAATCACGCTATGCGTGCTGTGATTATTTTCCATAATTGTTAATTGATCACATTACATTTTTTATTCCTTCCTGCTTTCTGATCCAGTAATTTAGGTCAGGATCAGGCCGATACCAATATAGAATATCGGATCGGCGCGTCTCTAGTTTTCATTTCATTTTCATTGCCATGGAAGATATGCATACTCAATAATTCACCTAAATCACACGTGCATTTATAAAACGGAGCTCGTGGCTGCAAACCACACACAGAAAGAGTCCTGGTTGCCCAGACAGGAATGCTATGAGGTGACATCATGACATCAGTTCTTTTAAAAAGATGGTGTTTATGTTAAAAAAGAGGGTTGTGTGCCCATATAAAGCACATGCTATGTTAAAGGTTTTATTTTTTTTAGATTTATTGTGCCATGTATATCAGAAGCTGAATACTGAATATACTGTATGTACAATAATGCACAGGCTATGGAACTCATATTAAATGCTCACCCATTGGTGCAGTTGGTTATTAGGTCTAAACAAAAGCTGACAATGTCTTGCTAAATTTGGATACTTGTGTAGTCTGGACCTCGGAATGTAGCATTTGTGCAACAAGTAGCATAATTAGCAGCTAAATTAACTTGACTGATCTGAATGTGTTTTAATATGAGAATGTAATTCATCTAGATCATGCATGATTATCTTTATAGTCTGTAATGTGTCATATAAACACAAGGGTAATGTTAAAAAAAAGAAACAAACATGACGATGGAATAATTTGGAATTAAGAGCTCTGTAATACTAAGTTTTATTTTTCGTCAATAAAAAAGTGACCATATGCCAAGAACAGCTGATGCCAGCTGAATTTTAAACCCTTTCTGCACCTTGTGTCCATTTCTATTAATTCAGTTATAAAGAACTCAAAAGGACAGTGAATCAGGAAATAGCCTCAAAATGTACGCCGAATCTGGAAGCGACGTGGAAGACTCTAAATCAGGAAGTCTAAGCACGCATTGTTAACCCTGATCCATGGGCATCATGTTACACATGCACCAAGAAAGAAGTTAAAACCACCTGTCTATTATTAAATGTAGTCTTATATCTCTTGTTGGATTTTAGATTTGTCTCAGACTGTGTATGGGCCTGCTGCATTTGTATGTCTTATTCATATATGGGAAGAAAGCACGTCCTGCCTTGAGGGACACTATAATTATCCACTTCAGAACAGAAGCTGAGTTTTCCTGATGGAACAAAATCCCCGTCAAGGTGATTTCCGCCTCCTTCCACATTCAGCGGGCGTTCTGGGCTAATCTAGCCTTTCACAAATGGCTGTGCCAATATCAAACCAGATTTGACACAGAAGTGTAGAAAACTAAGTGAGGTTCACCATGAATGCTAACGATGTGTTAGCACTGCAGAAATTTTGGATCTGATGTATTATATTGGTCATGTAACAGAGCTACTCATATAAGTGCAGCACACCAACATGCTTTACAGTCTTTTGCCCTCACTAATGGAAATAATCATTTTAATTTGGTCACATATAAATGTTCCACACTAAATATATCAGCTCTACAGGCTGATGCATTATGAGATGGAGATAACCTCTTAACACAATGGAGCTAATGGAGGACTATCACATAGTCAATTAAACAGCTAATGCAATTATGCTTTTTTGAGTTATAACTTTGCACTGATGTGTTCAAGTGAATGCACACTGATTAACCACCCTTGATGCTTATTGAAGAGACTTCAGTAGCATGAAAAGCTTTTTGAAATTGTTGTGCTATGTTCAAAGCCAAACAGCTTTTGTATAAATTGCCCTCCATTACTGAACTAAGGTTTCTAAAGTATGTCTTTCTTAGTTTCATGAGTTCTGTCTTCATTTAATTGGTCTATACCATACCATGCACTTGTTTTATTTATTTATTTTTATCAAAGCATATAATGCAGTATTTTCACTCTCTGAGCCATATAGTTAATACAGATACAAACATTACTCTGCATTTAACCTATTCACCAAGTGAAGCAGTGGGCAGCCAGGAACACAGCGCCCAGCCAGGAACACAGCGCCCAGGGTGCAGTGTGTGAGGTCAGCACCCTGCACAGGGTATCTCTGAGGTGCCTAGTGGTCTCGGCAATCGAACCCACAACTTCCTGATCACAGGGCGAATGCCTGAACCACTAGGCTACCAGCAGCCCACGGTATCTGCCTACAGCAGTGTCACAACACCCATTTACGCTAAACGTTTAAGGAGTGTTTTAGCTAGGACTACTTTTTAAAAGAGACACAAAACAGACTGAAAAATATATACATTCCTTAAAGAAACAAGCCTTTATGAGTATTTTGAAGAATTTGGTAAGTAAGTGATATAGAAA
This sequence comes from Phenacogrammus interruptus, assembly GCA_037974425.1. NCBI lineage: Eukaryota > Metazoa > Chordata > Actinopteri > Characiformes > Alestidae > Phenacogrammus > Phenacogrammus interruptus. The sequence continues at coordinate 11,145,867 of JBBPCW010000014.1, read as the reverse complement.
ATTATATAGAAAAGGCAAAATGGGAGAGGACAAAAATGGCAATTATAAATTCTTCCATAAACAAAGACATAGTTGAGCACCGACAACCCTTTTGTTTTCCTCTGTTGAACTATTTTTTTAGAGCACAACCATATATATAACTTTTAACAACAAATAAATCTATTTTTTCCTTTTACTATAAACATAGATTTAGTATTTAATTTTAGGGAGAAGCATTTTAATTATGTATATAATAGCAATAAACCCTTAAAAGTTAAGTAAAGGTATTGTTACAGATTACATACAAATTTAGATTGCATTCTTTATTGACATTTGTTTCTATGTCAAGTAGTGATAAAACTTTTCATTATTATCAAATTTTCAAATAATATATCCTCTTATGAACACAAATGTAGAATCAGTTGTGACAGAATTTCTTGTGTGAATAGTGAATTTAAAACAGCAGCCTTTGTTATCGCTAGCACCAGCTTCAAAGGGTTAAATGATCATTTCAGAGAGAGTGTGTCTGTGATGTGCACCCTCACAGACTAAAGCTTTTAACTTTTTATTGTAGAAATAGCCGATAATGGAACAGGCTTCAGCGCAGGCTGCAGTGCTGATTCTAGCAATTTCACTAGAGACCTCACAAAGACACTTGCAGACGTTGTCATATAATCATCAGTGAAGGCCACTTGGAAATTACAAACATCCTCATCCTGCTGAACTCTGCCTGTTTTTGTGTCTCTGTGGCCTCAGTGGCATTGTGACTGTGTGCAGTATGAGCCTTTTCCCCCTAAGGACACCATCTGCCAAATGATGGCACAGGAATATTTCATGTTTGATCTGAGCGTTTGATTCCGAGACGTGACAACCTTGACTGGGTGACGTTCTCGATACAGCATGAGTTGCGCTTTACCGTGATCCAGCATGACTCAGCTGTTTCCTGTATGTGTGCGTGGGTATGTGTGGGAATAGCTGTACAGCAGTGACTTTGTGAGACTGGCCGTGTGTGTGTGTGTGTGTGTGTATGTGTGTGTGTGTGTGTGTGTGTGTCTGTATAAACGTTTGACTTATAGCTCAGGAATTCTCAGATTCGGCTGTCTTTAATGACTGAGCTAGTGCTGTGGATCTTTCCAGATGGAGGTGTCAGGCTGTGATGATTTAAAGCTCACACATTCCTGCTGCTCTTCACCTCAAGCTTATTATAACACCTCTGGGCATGCTGTCTAATCGGTAACACTTAGTAGAAGGGTATCTACAGAGGGATTCATGACACAAGCATAAGCATTGAATAACATTTTAAAAGCAGTATTTCTGAACAGTTGTAGGTTTTGCAAGATGTCATGAGATTATGAGATAAGTAAATGATGTTGCACTGACATAAAGGCACTATTAAAGTAAAGTAAAGTAAAGTAAAGTAAAGTAAAGTGGCCCCTTAAAGTTGTGCGTGAACACACCACAGCACAACACACATTGTGAACAATGAAAACTTTTTTCTCTGCATTTAACTCATTCACCAAGCCACCAACGAGGGGCATTTGGGGAGCAGAATGTGGGGACGGCACCTTGCTCAAGGGTACCTCGTGGTGTCCACTTGTAGTGTTGGGATTTATTCCATCAGTGTAAGGAATAAAAACAGTGTGGATGGTGACAGCCTAGTGGTTAGGATACTTGGCTCTGGCACAAAGTGGTCAAGGGTTCGAATCCTACCTTCAACATACCACCCCTGGGTGCCTGGGCAAGAGACCCCTAACACCAAGTTGCTCCAAGGAGACTGTCCCCTATAGTTAGGGAATGGAAGTCTCTTTGGATAAAGGGCCTGCTAAATGTTGTAATTGTACATAACACTGTTATGAGGGATAGTTCCACATTAGTGCAGTAAAAATGTTTATGGAAATTGCTTCATTTTGAAGGTGAAAAAATGCTGTTCATAATAGACCTCAATGGCAATGCTACTGTTTAACAGTGTTATGAATAGAACATATGTTATTCACTTTAATAGAAAGTCTACACAATGTCCTTTCCTTCATAAAACATAATGTGTAATCTTGCAAGCAAGTCCTTATGCATGTGCAATGAAGTCTCCATGTTGATAGCTTTCAAATAAAGTGATAACATTCTTTGTAAGGAGCAAATTACACACATATATCAGAATTTTGCTTAAAAATGAATGGTAATATTAAAGATTGGATGTGATTCAGAATGAGTCACGCTAAAGTCTTTACAAAATCTGGTGAAATTATGTTTTGACATCTTGATGACTCCTGAGGGTGTTATGCTAGTCCTAATGAAGAGTGCCCTGTAGCAGGATGAGAATTATGATCATTACTGTGGCTCTTGTAAAATCCTTTACACAGTTCACTTAAAATTATCGTTCAAAGTACAAATCTTGTTCTAACTGCCAGGATGTAGCTCTGGTGGATCAAAACACTGAAAGAAGAGCTTCAGAGTGTCTTTGACCCAGAATTGTTTCTTTGTCTTCAGTCCAAATCTTCTCAACACCTTGTATCTCCTCATGGGAAGTTTTCTAAGAGAGAGAGAAACAGATGCTCTTAGTGTTAATAGATGTTTAGTGTTTTAGTTATAGTTATTTAGTTATATATATCGTTATTTAGTTATTAGTTATTCTGTTTGTCATGAAGTATTCATACATTATAATGGGCAGATGTGATAAATGTTTAACATTATTGTTTAACAGATATTAGATTTTGTTTTCAACATATACAGGGATCTAATTTAGCTTAAAAATAAAAAGCACTGTTGTTTGTGCATTCATGTTCAAGTCCATGTAAAAGAGATGGAGCCCTCAACTCAGAAATGTGAGTTGCATGTCCGTTTTACTATAGGAGCCCTCGAGGGACATTTCATTCTGCTACTGTGATTCGATATATTATGTGAGAAAGAGCCTCTTTAAAAGGTGCCAGGCCTGTAGGGCAGGTCATTTTTGCAGGAATGTAGTGTATAACTCATATGGCTTCATGGACTTGCAGGGCACCATAGAAAAAGGAAAAATGAAGAGGCTGCATGCAGGGCTACTTCATTATCTGTGAAGGTAATACAATCACAGTCACTTCAGCAAGAGCCTGACCACCTCACTCTCTCACAGAAAGTTCTCTGTACAGTGGTTATGTTAAACAGTGCTGCCTTTGACATTGGAAGGGGGGAAGCATTTAGAATAATTGGCTTTGATTCTCCATTTTTTTCCTTTTCTCTGTTTTCCCCCTTCTGTGTGCCTCTCTCTCTCTCTCTCTCTCTCTCTCTTTCATTCTTCCCCTGTAAGTGTTTTGGATTGCCATAGCTCAGTGGAAATCAACTGAGATTGACACTTTGACATCAACGTTAATTGGCAATTGCGAGGCATCAGTGGGTGCAATAAGAGGCTTCCCCTGGCCAGGTGGAGAGTGTAGGAGTGTGGAATAGAAAGAGTACAAAGAAGGAGTGGAGGCGGATGGAGAGAGAGGGAGAGAGATGGAGGGAGAGAGAGAGAGAGAGAGAAAGAGAGAGAGAGAGAGAGAGAGAGAGAGAGAGAGAGAGAGAGAGAGAGAGA
>JBBPCW010000014.1:11081373-11093895 GCA_037974425.1 Phenacogrammus interruptus | reverse complement strand
GAACCAAAAATAAAACCAGGACCATCACAGCTAAACTATCCAGAGGATGTTCTAGGACTTATAATTCACTGTTGAACGAAAATACATGATTTGTTGTCCTTGCAAGCCACAAGCAACAGAAGAGATACAGATTTTTATTGTTTTGTTCAAATTGAATGTGTCCTTGGGTTAATATCACGTTTTTATTTTCTAAATTCAGGTCCTGTTGTCCTCTACAGTGGACATGCTGGAAAATTTAAATAAAAAATCAATTCCAAAAATTACACAAAAAATAAATTGTAAATTGTTTTTTTGGTTCTCAGGTAAAGTGCAATTTTACACTATAATAGCAGCACTTTATTCACAAATAACTTACGAACAAATATATTAACTTCAACACTGGACACAAAAACAGGCCAACACACACACACATCGAGAGCGAGCGAGCGAAAGAGGTAAAGAGAGAGTGACAACGAGAGAGAGTGAGCGAGACAGGTAGAGAAAGAGCGACAACGAGAAAGAGAGGGCGAGCGAGAATGAATGAGAGAGTGAGAGAGAGCGAGGGAGACACGTAGAGACAGAGCGACGAGAGAGAGAGAGTGAGCGAGACAGGTAGAGAGCGACAACGAAAGAGACAGAATGAGCGAGCGAGACAGGTAGAGAACGACAACGAGAGAGAGCGAGCAAGACACGTAGAGACAGAGCGACGAGAGAGAGAGAGAGAGTGAGACTGGTAGAGGGAGTGACAACGAGAGAGAGAGAGAGCGAGCGAGACAGGTAGAGAGAGTGACAACGAGAGAGAGAGAGAGAGAGAGAGAGAGCGCGCGAGATAGGTAGAGAGTGACAACGAGAGAGAGAGCAAGCGAGACATGAAGAGAGAGCACGTATAAGATAGTCTGTAAGCCTGCAGTACTTGCTAGGCCAGTCCTTTGAACGTTGATTCCTCCGGCCAGAGGTCTGAAAACTTGCATTTGCCCAGATCTGAAATACACTATTAGCAAACTCACGCAGAGGTTTGGCAGTGAGGCAGCTGGGTACCCGGACTGATTCAACGTGCGCGAGGTCACGTGACATCATTCCTATCACTCAGGTCCTACTCGCAAAATAAAAATAAATTCATGCAAGTTTAATAATTTAAGGAGATGCATGTAAGTTTAAAAAATTGAAAAACGCATAGGCCCAGTTGGATGGGGGCTTGAAAATTTACTACCTCATCAAATGACATTTACTACTTTTTACTACTTTTTACAGGCCTTAATTTGGCCCAGTTTAATTTATTACCTTTTACTACCTTTTACAACCCCGCGGCAACCCTGGTATAATTAAAAAATGGCTACATTCTTGACGTTTCAACTCCACTGAAAAGAGATCAGAGTCATGAGCGGGAATAACTTTGTTTGAAGAAACAATATATGAATTTAGGAGTAAGAAATGAAAGTGGGAGCAGTTAAGAACAGAAAAACTGCTGACTGAAGCAACTGTTAACTTCTATAAGAAGTTTTTGGGGCCCCTTGGTGATGCAGAGGGTAGCACCGTTCCAAACACCTCCAGGTTTGGGTTTTCTTATGGATTCTCTAGTTTCTCCCACAGCCCAAAGGCATGCCTTTCAGGTGAACTGGGGATTCTAAATTGACCTTAGGTGAGAGTGTGAGAGCAAATGGCGTGTGTGTGCCCTGCAATGGGCTGGTGCCCCGCCCAGGGTCCCAGCCTCACGTCTGTAGGTTCCAGGTATCCACAACCCTAGTAAGGATTAAACAGTTACAGAAAATTAATGGATAAGGTTTTGATCAGTAATTATAAATACATTTTTAGTATATCCTCCTGGGAACCAAAAAACATGTTTCTTTTTTTGTGATTTCCTATCTATTTGGGCCAAATAAAATACCTTACAATTTAGATTTCATTGATTTTTTTATTTTATTTTCCCAGCATGTCCACTGTAGAGGACAACAGGGCGATTTCCGTGTGAAAATAGAACTGAATTTAGAAAAAAAGTGATTTTAACCCAAGAACACATTAAATTTGACCAAAACAATACAATTCTGTATCAAGAACACAAATGAATGGGCCAGGTCTCAGGAGGTAAATACCACTAATCTGAATTACTACCTCGTATAATGAATTATGACACTACATTCTGAATTACTAACCATGATTTGAAATACTACACTGAGCTCTGAACTACCAGACTCATGTTTCTTTTATATTGTGATAAAAGAGCCAATTTTACATTCTGAAACATCCTGATATATTTTACTTTTCCAACTTTAAAGACCTCTAAATTGGTGTCTGAGTCAATGTTAGTCTCCTATATGGACTGTCTGTAAGTGGCAGTGTAGAGTATTTAAACAGTGACCTTAGCCTGAATGTCAAAGTCCCAGTTTTCTCCGGAAATTCATGGCTGATGTTGTGACCCTTTTTAATTTGCTGTGGAAACGGTTCCAGCTAGAGGCTGCCATTTGACGTCAAGGAGAAACTGGCCCAGAGTGATCTGTTTGTCAAAGACTAAGTGACATTTTTGTGCAGTAAGCAGTTCTTTGAGAACAAGTGTCAGCAGGTTTGTATAAGTAATGCTTCTATATAATGTTTGATAAGATTTTTTTCCCTTAAACTTTAAAAATTTCTCTTGCATACTCAAGAAATAATATTTTAGTGTGCTACTATAGCAATAATAATAATAATAATAATAATAATAATAATAATAATAATAATAATAATAATAATAATAATAGAAGCAGCACGACATCTACTACAAATAATAACAGTAGAAAAACAGTAAAAACAATAATAGATAAAACAACATTGAAAATAATAGAAAAAATAACATCATAATATTAACATGAAATTATATAGATAACAAGTATACAAACAATATGAAGTACAAATAAAACAAAATAAATGATTATACAAGAAAAATAAATGAAAAGATAATTAAAAAGCACATTAACTTTTTTCACACACATAATGATAATGCCAGAATGAGCTGACAGTGCTACTTACTAGCAGGTGTTCCACCGGAGTCTTGCCCAACAGAAAAGCAATATCCATACCCCAACCCATCTGGTCAAGTGATGCATCTGACATCCAGTTTTAGACCATGTGAGTTTCCACTAGCCCCCCAAATGCACTCCTGCTGCCAGACAGTCCATCTTGCTTATTAAATCCCAGAAACACAGTGCTGTACACTTCTGAACTGCTTCAAATCATGCTCGCCAAGCCGGTGAGTAATTGGTGACAAGTTCATTCATGGACCATTGTTTTTGATGCTGCGCCTGGATATTGAGTAGAAAAAATCTGGTAGGCCGAGGTCAACCATGATCACCTGTGCTGGGGAATGGATTCTGCATGAAGCCACAGCCCACTGGCACTGTGCTACTTTACATCCTCAACTAAAAGCTAATTGACTCGAGTGGAAACTCGGCAAAGAGACAAGAACAAAAGAAAGCACTCTAGATGGCTGTCAGATTAATTAAGTTGTTTTCTTTGTCAGCTTATGATCCACTCATAAAAATGTCAAGTGGGCAGAGATTCCTTCATAAGTGTAGATCATTCCTTACTTCAAGCAAGTCTGCATAGTTTTATCTCTTGTTTTAATGGAAGCCATAATTAATGAACGCTTTACTTAAAGCTACAGTTGGCACCATCAGACCTAGAGGCCAAACGTACATAAATTATACATCAAACAGAGATGAGCAGCTCCAGCAGAAGTACATGGGATCCCTTACCCAGGTAAAGCTAAATAGAATTCATCAAGTGTCATTCAACCCCACAGTGAGGCTTATGAAGCTGCCACCTCGGGCAGACGGCTAAGGCAGGAGGCTGGAGCTGTCTGAGCCTAGAACTGGAGTACAGAGCGTGTGATGATCAATCTCCCCACTATTGACTGTCTAAGCTGGGAAAGGGGCTTGGCGCTTGAAGCACTCGCTCTTAAAAAGGCTGAAAAATGATAGCGAGAGATCAGGAGAATTTTAAGCAGGCAGATTTTTCAAAGGAAAAAAGTGAAGTACTGGACATGATATCCCATGTTTAAAGAGCCTCTGTAAATGTAACTATACCCATTAGTGCAGCCAAAAAGATCGCAGACCGTGCTACATGGTTCACAGAGCAAGGAAGAGTATATTTAAGTAGACATTAATTAATGTCTAGTGAATGCTTTTAGTTAAAGATTGCAGTGATCTACTTTAAAATTAGCACAGCCCATGTAAAAGTTCACGTTAGGGCTAATGCAAAACAGTGCTATCCATGTGTATGTTAAAAAATGCCCTACATGCATGCCCTCTAGACACTTCAGACTGTAGTCTACTGTGCTGTAGACTGTATATATTTACAAGATAAGCCATGAGGCAATACAATGAAGCACAAAACCTTGGTCTGAGTCCAAAGTTTATAACATTCCATGATAAAAGCAGAGGAGAATCATAGGAGAGAAGAAACAAAAATCTATACACCTAAATAAACCAAAAATGAAAAAGACAATTCAACTGTGAAACAAGGCCTGGAAAACAAAAACCCCAAGCCTCGTCAAAACAGAAAGCAGTGGTACAAATACAGACATGAGACACCTGTGATGACGGGAGGGCAGGTCAAATAATAAAGCAGCAGGACAGGAAAGCAGGCATAAACCAAATTAAAGAATATTATACAAACCTTATATAAAAGCACATCAGGAATATTTCATTGTGAAATGTGTTGCTCCTTATATACATTCTTAAAAGTACAGGGTTACTCCAAGCAATACCACAACCACTTCTGGTTATCCAAACAACCTTTCACAGGAAGATATTATTGTAATATTATTATAAAACTGCTTCTACACTATTCTGGTGATTATTAGTCTAGCTAGTTGGTTTTGACTTGCATCATCCTTTTATCTGTTCCTTGTTCATATTTCCCATGTGCTTGTGACCATGTGCTTTGGTTATTGCTGTGGTTCCTTGTCTCTGCTCTAGCTCTGCCTCCTTGTTAGTGTCAGCACCTGTGTATAGTTTGTTACTCCTTCTTTTCCCTAGTGTATCTAGTCTTGTCTCATGAATAAGTACCTCCGTGTCTCAGTGTGTCCTTTTCTGATGTAATGTTCTTTACTGTATGCTTCAACCTAGTCAGCATATTCTATGATTATGCTATAGAATGTTTTTTAATCTTTTGTTTCCTTCGAGCAAGTTAAGTAAATTCACACATACATCCTGCCCTATTGCCTCAGTGAATGATACTACCGATTCATCTCACAAGATTTACAAATCATTAGAAGATAATGAATGTGAGTGAAATTTAGGTTATGCTGAATAACTCTTTTTACAGTTTTTATTTTTGACAACTGGTTCTATACAAATCAATTCAATTTCTAGATCTGACCATTTTAAAATGGGATGAGCATAGCTAGCAATAATAATTAGTGATGCACCGAAAATATTTTTTTTTTGGCCAAAACCAAAAATCGAAAATGAGGAAACACTTGCCCGAAAACTGAAATCAAAACACAGAAAGAAATTATTTTACCAAGTTTTTTGTAATATTTCCATTATGGCTGGGACTGTGTACTTGTTAATACATTTTATTTATAGAGTGCTTTTAAAGATACTCAAAGAGGCTTTGAGTATCTTTAATTTACCTCATTTATGTAATTGTAAAGTCAAGTATTGCAATTGTATAAATTAATATTCTTGGTTCAAAGTATAAACCTGTTACAAAACTATGAAAATATTTATTTAGCATTCAAACAATGCACAATATAAAATACAATTTAAAGAAAGTCTTTGTGGATGCACCCCCTCTAGAAAATGTGCCCCTTAGGCAAACATGTTGACTCTAATCCAATCTAGCAGGTTTTGGTTGTTGATTGCATCATCACTATTTTGGTCACGTTGATTGTTTTTTTTTTTTTGCCATTTTCGGCCAAACATTTTCGGTGGCCAAATATTCGGTGCATCCCTGATAATAATTAATATTAAATAATTATAACCAAATATAAAATTTGAATCTGTAAACATTAAATGCCAGGATTTGGTTTACACTGAAAAAGTATTCTGATCGAAAGAGTTCACAAAGTGAAGGGAGTCTACAGACCATCACTCAAATGATGCATGATATAGTATAGGGCTATGTGAGCTTTTCATTCACTTTCTTCTGCTATACCTCTATTGCACTTTGATATATGTTTCTCAGTCTCATTCCATGCTTTCATATTTTCCAAGAAGGAAGAAATGAAAAGAAAAAAAAACACAGTGCTAATCCCCCGTCTGCCATGTCCCTTATTTCAGCAGTGGCAATCATGGTTATGGAGCATAAATTGCACCCATTCCTGTTGTATGGTTGAGCTTGGCTGCTGCTGATTCATTGTGGCAGCTCTGTGCACAATTCTGCACACGCATAAAGTCAGTCCTCACAGTGGCGAGCTAATCAGCCTAAATGAGAAGATATGAGCTGGCAAATGTAAATGTTATCCCTCTGCAGCAACACGAATGCCAAAGTACCAAAGAATGCTGGTTGCATGTTGTGTTTGAATCACAGAGACTCATATATGCAAAGTCTGGGGCCTCATCATGCAGTTAGTCTGAGAGCTGTCCAACTGAAGAGTCTCTCAATAACATCTGAGATTCTAGTGCTGTAAACCACCCCAGACCACGATGCTCTGCTGTATAGGCTATTTGCAATAGCAGGTATGTGCCGGTGTTTAGATCAACCCACTAATACTCATTTATCCCCTTTACATCCAAGTTTACGCTGACAGACCCCTTCCTCTTTGAGATATCTTCTACGTTATGGATGCGAGAGCGTACAGTCTCAATGCCAGGATCAAAGGCAGGGTGAAGGGTGATGTGGAGACAGATTTAAATGCTAATATATGCTACAGGAGGATCAACTGATAAAACTGCCTCGATGCCTCTTCAAAGCAAGCACTCTAACCTTTGATGGATGTTACCCTGGCACTACTGATAACAAATAAATGACAGTTAAGGACTAAATGAACCCAACACTGTACCCACAGGAGCAGGAGTGTATAGAATAAAGTATGCTTTTTTTGCCAGTGACTTTATACTATGATGATATGCCAAGAGAGCTAAGACTATAGAAAGTAACATTTGTTTCTCACCAGAAAGTCCTCAAAAGACTGCTTATCCTTAACCAGGGTCATGGCCTTATCCCAGTGGTCATAGGGTACATTTACGGCATTTATCAGACGCTTTTATCCAAAGCGAATTCCATTTCCTAACTACAGAGGGCAGTCTCCCTGGAGAAAGTTAGGGTTAAGGGGACCCAGTGGTGGTGTGCTCAGGGACCCAGTGGTGGTGTGCTGAAGGTAGGATTCGAACCCATGACCTTTTGGTCCGGAGGCAAGTATCCTACCAACTGAGCTACCGCCACCCTATAGGGTAAACTGTGGAGAAACATTATTGATGTGTTGCCAGCCCATCACAGCCAATCACACATTGGACACACTCACTCTAGGGGCAATCTGACATCTCCATCTTGTTTGGTATGCATGTTTTTAAACTGTGAGAAGAAACTAGAGTACCTGGTGAAGCTCCATATATACAAGAGTGCAGAAGCTCCACACAGGGTGGGCTCTCAGCTGCCTTGGCTGGGAACTGAAGCCACAACCTTCTTGCTGTGAGGCAAGAAAGCAGTGTTTGGAACTTTCAGGCTGTTTTATCTTTCTTTTTTTCTGAAATTGCTGTTGATTTTATTTTAAGCTTTTGAGCTTCCAAGTGCCTAAATGACAAACGTTAAAAAACAAACAAACAAACAAAAAACACCACAAAACATTCAACGTTAAATGAAAAAAAAAAGTCTCCAGCTCTAGAGGAAAAGTTTTCTTCTGTTTTTATTTATTTATTTATTTTTGTTTTGTTTTAGTAGAGGACGGGAACAGTCAGATTCTGTCAGTCTAAAGCACCGCAAAAATATATATATATATATATATATATCACAGATTCAACTACAAAGGGCAAGGCTTTTGTTCCTGAGCGTAATTATTCATCAGCACTCTTTCAGAGTGAATTCATTCATCCGACAGTGGTATAAGAGATTGCCACAAAAAACATCTGCTATGGCTTTTTTTTACACTCCCAGTTCAAAACATAAACACATTGGGTGGCTACATTTCTCTTGGTAAAAAAAAAAAGCAGCACTAAGAGCCAACAAAAACATTTGCAATAGGGGACTGACAAAACTGTGGCTCAAAACAAATGCTCATTGTTCTATTAATATCAGTATGCACAAGATTATTGGATGGTTTTACTGCCCTACAGGCACAGCCCTGCAGGGATCATAGAGACGAAGGCTGAATATGAACTAACTGCCTTTCAATATCTCTACACTATATGTACTGTAAAACAGCCAAGCACAGGATGCTCAGTGTGGTCCAAAAATCTGAGACCACATTGATTTGTTTTTCATTTAAACCTGGAAATAAACAGAAAGTGAACAAATTTAAAAAGTAAAATGAAAAATGTAAAAAAATCTTTTTAGATGTTGCACTATTTATATTTGGCACTATACTTTGAAGTGGCCATGCTAAGGGCAAAAAGGCCAATTTGAATAAATAGATGACAGAAAATTAGACAACAACAAAAAAAACAACAATGATGATAATATTGATAATGATAATAGATAATAAAGTGATCTTAGACTTTTGGATATTGTCACTGTTGCATCAAAACATTAACATGCATTAAATAAGAGATTCTTTTCATTCTCTTAAATACTAGCACTTTGGATGTGCAAACTTCTTGGGGTAACCTGAAAAAAATACACACACTTGCAGCCCCTTGTGGCCTAAGGAAATGACGGTGAAAATTACACTGAACCTGCAAATACAGAAATCATAAGGTCTGGTGTGGGCCGACAAGGGCAATCATGTCATTGCGTTTTCTGCCAGATGCCACCAACACTTTTGGAATGACTGAATTCACATCCCAGTGAGATTAATAGCCATGACTCACACTGTAAATGTCACCATCGGACATAGATGCACCCAGTCCTGCATGTTTCTCTAAGTTCTGCTGTGGAATGACAGCAAACTGTCATGTCATAAAGCTGTTAGCAGTGACGCTGAGGCAAATCCTTTGATATCCCGCGGCCTGCCGTAACCCTCTCTCGGCATCAAAAGCCCTCGTCATTTGAGGATTGGTTCTTTAGATGTGCAAATGCACAGTATAGGGTGAACATCACATACTTATGTTCGTTTCAATGAGTCAGCCATTATGCTAACTTCCTGCTTAGCCTCAGTAGGGATGCTTCTCTGCCGCAGCATTGAACAAGCTTCTCGCAAGAACTAGACCATGAATAATGCAATTCATCGCTTGTAAACCCACTGCTTGATTTCCTCCCGACACCTGTTGCCTTGTGCGGAACGAATTCATGTTTGCTTCTAGCACAGTTAATATTTGCTTGAACTATCACTGTTTTTGTTAATACAACCAGCAGCGCACTTCTTAAATACTTATTACTTAAAGTTGCTTTGGTTTTGTCTGAGGTAACTGTAAGTCCTTTGATGTTCTCAAACTACAGAACATCACTATATGTTATTTTAAATCTCGCTTAAAAACTCTCTTTTACTCTCTGGCTTTCGATCCAGTGTGTTAGGGTGACTGAGACTCAACATCCTCTTTTATCTTCACTCCTGTCTTACTTGTTTTGTGTTTTATGGTTGTGTTTATGTTTATATTTGTATTTTTTATGATGTACAGCACTTTGGTCAGCCATGCGGTTGTTTTTATAAGTGCTTTATAAATAAATTGGAATTGGAATGTTATTGCTAAAAATGCATTAACTAAAAAATACCCAAAATCCCATTCAGCATAATGAGAAATAGCTGAGCTCAGTTTCTGCCCAAACAAATACATTTTTCAAATTGGATTTTTATAGTGGTCTAATAGAGTGACCACAAAAAGCAAGTTTCCCGTTTAAATGTTGTAATTAATCAAACCTCCCAACCGCTGCCAATTTTCTAATCCTAACCTTATTTCAAAAGGATCAAAAGGAAAATGATTTGTGAGGAAGAGAATAGCCCAACTTTGTCAAATTTGTTTGAATTTGCAACGGTTTATATGAAAGGACATATATTGTGGTCAATTGTGAAGTGAAGTGAAAGTGAACGATCTGTCATACGTGAATACACCACAGCATGCAGTGTGAACAGCATGAAATTCTTCCTCCGCATTTAACCCATTCATCAAGTGAAGCAGCGGAACACAGCGCCCAGGGAGCAGTGTGTGGGGATGGTACCTTGCTCAAGGAATCCTGGGACTCAAATCCACAACTTCCTGATCGCAGGGTGAATGTTCCAAACACTAGGTTACCAGCAGCCTGGTAAATCACAAAAACTGAGATGATTTATCACGAAAAGGGCCTTAGGTTCTACCTCGGCCTGCCACACTAAAAACAAACAAACAAAAACAGGAACATTAGATTTTATATCTGACTTGTTCTACATTTTGATGATCTAACACTTAATCTGAGCTGGTAGCAAGGACAAAATGTGACTATCCACTGACAGGCTGCCAGACCTTCAAGGAGAGCTGGAGTGATCTGTGCTCTATTTGTACTAACCTCTTCCTGAGTCTCTCCACTCAGAAATAAAACAGTAATGTGACATTATTCTGTCCCCAGGTGCTCCCCCTGCTCCGCAACTGGGAAAGCGTCCAGAGCTGCAGGCTATTCTCCTCCAGGGACTCCGATCCTAAAGCGAGTGGGGGAGTGGAACAGATAGAGTGGTAATAGACTAGCCTACTTCTTTCCTCTCCAGCGTATGACTCCGGAGGTTTGGATTGAAGTAGAGATCAGTTCAGCTGCTCTCTTCACTCTCAGCTTTGCAACAAGAGAAGGCGATATACCTCAAAAAACTGCGATGATGTGTGCTCCACAACTAAAAATACAGGGCTTAGTAGAAACTAATGTCAAGCTCTCAGGTGTGCATTGACAAATACGGTGTCTCAATTGACTTCATCACCACTTGATTTGCACATGAATAAAATGCATCAACACTTTTATAAGTGAATTTAAGTGAACTGAACAACAAAACTGTGTCAGTGCAAAAAATAAACACAAAGACAATTCATAAAGACATAAGCTACACATTTCAATGCATTTTTGAACATAAGCTCAGGTAAATGGGTGGCACCTATCCCCTTTAAGAACAGTAGGATAATAAATGTATAAACCTATATTCTAGTAACAGGAAATGAACTGGAGCTGAACACTCAAGTTGTTCCGACACAAACAATAGAAAAAGGGACATCTTGACCCACCTCATTGTAATTTTTGCATCAGTTTGATATAGCTCTGTTGAACTGCAAAACTCACAATTTCTTCTAAAAACTAACATGAAAATAGCAGCTAGTCAGTGAAAATCCAGTGAATGAGTTTATGTTCCTTATAATGAAAATGTAACTATATCATTATGGCAACACAGTAAATGGGGTAAGTTCCCTATTGTGTGAAGTCCTTCTTACCTTGACCTGTGATTATATAAGGAGAGAAAACTGCAGATGAGAGGTGGTATATTTCCCTGGGGACCTAACACATTGTACCTTCCTACATCACATGAACATTGAATTTTCTCAAAGGATTTGACAGGCGGTTGTGTTACTAAAGGGTAAAGTTGAACTGGTATAGCATCATACTATGCATCATACTGGTATTAATAGGCTTACAATGCCAGAAGTCCTTGGTAAAGTCATTCTTTACAAAGAAGGTGGAAAACATCCACTGTCAAACTGAGTAACAGTATATGCCCTAGATATTATAGTCAGCGTTATGCGTTTTGAAATCTTCATCACAGAAGTTGGTGTAATGCCCAGAACAACATGAAACATGCAGGTTAAATTAGCTTCCATTAGCCTTGGCATTTAGGTGATTTGAATATATGAAGATACCGGTCTTTAGTTTGGAAGTTCACGATCCATCTACCAGTCTGAGTTAATTATTTGTTGATGGAATGCTCCTTAAAGGCAAACATAACTTCCATAACTGCATGGATTTCTGGCCATCTCAAATTTTGTAAAGACTCAATATTATTGTGAGTGACAAGCTTTCCGAAACCTTGGAATCATTATGAAAGTTCCCACAATCTGACGCAGTCCCCAATGGATTGTGGTGGCAGCTGCTATGAGGAGCTTCCTTGGATGCTTGAAAGCAAAAATGACAGGCTCTGGTGTAATGAGAGGGGTGACAGAAATGCTTGGATGCAGATCTCAGCTGTTGAAGGCATCTCAGCCTTGGTGATCCTGTCTCCAAACTAAGGGGACTGGGGAGGGGGTGGGGGGGTGGCGGTGGAGTCAGGCGATTCAAAGCACCACTCATCTGCATATTGATTGGGAACTTCATCAGGCATCACTAATGAGAGAACGGCTATGTCTTTCCAAGATGATAACAGTGATTACGATGAAGCCTGTAGTCTTGGTTAATATTCAGCCTTCTGCATCAGCGTTTTGCTGTGCCTTTCAATTAACATTTCACACACACTCACTCTCTCTCTCTCACACACACACACACACACACACACACACACACACACACACACACACACACACACACACACAC
>JBBPCW010000014.1:11068787-11081273 GCA_037974425.1 Phenacogrammus interruptus | reverse complement strand
CCGTTTACATTCCTGTTTTAAAGATCCTCCCGATACGGCGCCGCAGGCAGGAGAGGAACAAAACGTGTTTTTTCGCATACAGAATCATGGGACATATTCGGTCCTCCAGAACATTAAGCGAACGCCTTGGAAACGCCATAGCGACGTTTTCCTTGCGTTCGCTGGGATTTTGATGCCAAGAAAACGTTGCATGTAGCATTTATTTGACGCCGGTGCTGAACGCCCGTGTGGACGCTCTGATTTGCTTCAATGAGCAGAAAAACGGGCGCCGTTCAATAGGCGCTCACCTGGCGTCACGAACGCCAGAAAAACACCTCCGTGTGAACGAGGCCTTAACTGAATAAAATTTCCCTGCTGTGGACAGACATTTTAGACAGCACCAGGGCTGGAGAGGGGTGATCAGATTAAAATCAGTCACATCCTCTAAGATCAATAAAGTTTTCTGATTCTGTGATGCACATGTATTCATAATGAAAGATTATTAAACTTTATTAAGAACCTGTTGCATTTTTAACCTCAGTAAGTCACGCTGTCTGTTAAATCACACTGACAACTCTTTATAAATGAATCTAGTTTGAGAAGGTTGAGATTAGTTTTGGGTATGTCTTTAAGTAAGTTTATATTGTTTGTTAGTAACATTTCCAAAGGTAAACTGAAGAAGCCAAATTTGGCTGATTGGGTGGGGTAGGTACATAAGTTTGTAATTTTTCACATTTACTAACCTAATAGTCACAGTTTGCCGCTGTCAGGAGGAGGCCTAAAGAGAGCTAAAGGCCAGGGAATCTGTAATTAATGTCTGGAAGTACTGTAGAGACTTTTCACTGGTGACAAAAACAAGCCTAAACATGCTCCCAGTTGTTAGAAGTGAAAATCACAAATGGAATATAAACGTTCCAGCATTAGATATTGCTGATCATGACCTGCATGGCAGCCACATGCTCACATGCTCAGTGCTTATGGACTGAGCTGAAAGCCTTACTCTAATAGTCACAGTTTACCACTGCTGAAGAAAGAGAAATGTGAAAGTGGTTAGACTCAGACGTACAGTTCAGCCGAGTTCATTCTTCCACTTTTCAGTTGGATTACGAACCAGATGAAATGGAAATAAACCTCTTAAGAGCTTTTTCACACCGGAATGTCTGAACCATGGTCCGTTTTTTTGTTACATTTGATACATTTGGTCTTTCACATCCGATATTTTAGTTCAGACAAAACTTAAAAGTCTGAAGATCTGAAACAAACAAGGCTGTAAAATCAAACTAAGCTTTTAAGGGCTTCACCATTTCCTAAAACGATAATGAGAGATAATAGGGATAATAATGAGAACAGATGGACAGCTCAGAAACAATGTTTGCCTATACCAGAAACACATGTCTTACCAGAATTTGCATTGTCTATACCAGAAATTCTTCAAGTTTGTCCTCACTGTAAAACATCTGAGCCAAAACAGTTACCCCACTATGGGCTGTGGCAGAAGAAAATGAGAGCTTTTCCCTTCATGCACACACACTCAGAAAGAGAGAGAGAGAAAAAGAGAGCGAGAAAGAGAGAGAGAATGTGCCTGTTGAGAACATTAAAGAGGGACAGCAACTATAGAAATATGGAGTAGACTACATAATTTATCAGCACAGTGCTGCAAGTGAAGGGACACTACAGAGACAGCGACACCAGCCAGGCTAGCAGGGGGTGTAAAGTAGGTGATTTTTTTTTGTGTATGTGTGAGTGAGCAAGAGAGAGAGTGAAACAGATGGAAGTAGGTTAGATGGCGAAAAAGAATGGCAAGTACAGCCAGAGTACAAGAAAAAGGTGTGTAGAAAAGATGAGCAGGAGGAGGGAAAAAAGACAAATAGATAGGGGAACAGAAAGTCACAGCAAGAGGGAAGGAGAAGCAGGGAAGAGAGAATGAGAGTGGGAGAAGATAGACAAAAGTGGAGAGAGACAAAAGGAAGAAAATAAGAAAGAAAGAGGCAGAGACAGATGAGAGAAAGAGAAAAGAGAGGGAGAGCAAGAAAGACAGAGGCAGGGAGAGAGAGGGAGAAAGAGAGAGAGTAAGCCAGCATGGCTGCAGTGGTGAGATAGAGAGTGTGGTCAGCTCAGTCTCTCTCTAATTGCCTCTCACCTGCCGCTCTCTGTACAGGTCTGGCATGAAGCGCCTCATTATCCACCTGCACCTTTGGCAGCTCTTATTACAGCTCCTCCACCTGCCTTCTGTTTGGCCCTGCGTGAATGCTGTGTGATACGGCCATAAAACCGCTTCCCCTCACCCCTCCTGCCATGTCCAGCGCACAGGTGACAGACGCTTCAGCCTCTTCTTCGTGTTTTCTTCCTCCATTGAGGATGATTCATTTGACACAACCATGTTTCAACATGTGTGAACCCCACTGGGGGTGGAAAGAGAGCACAGGCTTAAGCAGAGTAGGCTAATCCACCAATCAGACACTGCAGCCACAGACACAATATTAAGGACGGCTCAACATCAAAACGGTGAATGCTGTTGGTTCCAGTCCCAGTTGGAGCAAAAATATTTATTCAATACCAGACCCCTGCATTTCAAGCCAGACTTCTGCCTATTTTCAAGAGAGTCTGATGGGTTTCATCACTTGTCCAAGAGCAACATTTCAAAGAACCGCCTACTTTGACAGGAAAGGGCTGTTTGATTGACATGTAAAGCAGCCAGCCACAAGGTATTGTTTTGTGTGTCATGTGAGGGCAAGCGATTGTTGTGGCCTTCATAGTTACAATAAAGCTGGAATATAAATGTGTTACTCACAAATAATAGATAAAATGTTCCAAACGGATACAAGTACAGAAATGAATATGAAATACATTTTTTACTGCATCGTGACAAAATGTATGCTCCCCTTTGAATACATACAAAATCAGCGTGACATTTTATCCATTAGGCTGAATCAGGAGCTCTTCTACTCTCAGCCATAGGTTTAAATTCCTCTTTCCTATTTTGACCATTTTAGCAAAGCACTGTGTCACATCCCCAGTCAGAGGCCACTAGAGGCCACCATTAAGTAAGTGACTAAGGACTTTTATGTTGACCGGGGGTGTGGCGTCATCCCTGGCCAGGGAGATCAGTGGGGGCCCTTGGCTGGCCAGGAATGAAGAAGTATTTATGTTTAGTTTCACAGTATAAATATGCTGTCTTTCTGTTCTAGTGTGGTCGATTCTCCAACACAGTATATTGAGCTGCATCTGTTCATGTTTTGTTTCTGTTAATAATAAAAGAAAGACAAACAATGGAATTTGTGCCTCCTGCTCAAATGGGCACAGCCCAGACATGACATGCTGGAAAAAGGCAAAGAAGCCTCATAACAGCCACATCAATAATCTTTCTTTGTAATACAAGATGTTTTTCCTGAATAAAGTGTTCAGCACTTTTCTGTATTGGATTTCTGAATAATTCCATATTGATTTGACATAAATTACAGTGTAGATCTGTCAACCCTGTCAGCTGTTAAGATGCACTATTGAATCACTGAAAAAAAATTAATTCAATTAAATCAATTCATAAAAGGAAAATAGTTATCAAATGTCTAAAGAGCCCTAGTTAATTTAATCAATTAGTGACATCCATGACAAAACTGTGGAGAAAGAAAATGCAGCACCAGTAGCAAAACCAAAATGTACAGTGCCGTTTTAACAAGGAAACAAACAATGAACACTCAAAGCAAATCACAGCTAAGGAATGAGCATGACAGTGTGAAAAGCACATCAATGAGTCAAGTCAAACTTCAGTGCCATCAGGAAACGTGCCATCCACTTCAAACTATCAACGTCTCATCACAAAGTTTTCAAAAATCCCAAAATAAGCCTAAAATTTAATACAATGCAAAATTATGACAATCCTAGATTTCTTAACAGACGTCTTTGCTATTTTTTTGAGAACTGAGCACGCCCCCCTCCCTCATATGGAACGCGACTGTGGAGAACGCATAAGTATGCAGGGTGAAGAATATTCTCTCACAGACAGCAGAGCACAAGTTCCTGATAATGGCTGTACTTGTGACTGTGATTATGTTGATGATGGTTGTACTTTGGACAACTCATCACAAACATCCCGGCAAGTTTTACGCCTCCCAAAAATGGCATCTCAATTGCTGTTAAGAGCCTGTCTTTTCGGCTGGCGAATGATTCCATTCTCTGCAACCTTTTGTGGAATGCAAGTGAGATCGATGAAATTGCAATGGTGTTGTGACTACCATAGTGCTCTCACCACATTGATTGGAGAGTGTCTATGTTTGCAATCAATAGCTTGTTGTCGCAAGTTGAAACCAAAGTAAGTGAAATACATCAGTGAAAGGCCAGTGCATCTCAACTGAGCAGGGCCATTTACAGAGTGATTACCGGCCTTGTGAAATCCTATCTGGAGAGGTACGGGATAACAAGGTGGAGAGAAATTGCAGCTGTGAACACCCCCCATCTCCCCGCCCACTTCCCCCCACTCCGTAGCCGACACCATCCTTCACTGAGGCCCTTAACAGAGAAGTACTTGTGAAGTAGATGATTAGAAGAAGGTTGTAAGACACCTGATCTGCCTTGTGAAACTTTCTACATGCAGGCAGATTCACCTCATGCAGGTGTGGGGAACTGATCTTATCTTCGGAAGGTCTGCACACATGCAATTGTCAGCGTTTACAGAGAGATCTTATTTGAGCTCACCTCGCAGTGACCTTCTCTTCTCTCACATCAGATTGTTGACCTGGGTCAGGATACCAATGTGAAGGCGATTGAACTTGTGACACAATGAAATGAAAGTTGTACCACTGGCTTAAAAAAAGCCAAACTTCCCCTTCAGCAATATGTAGTGGGATTCTCATGTTTGTCTCACAGAATAAGCCTTCACTTCAGCCGGAAGTTCATAGATGATATATTCACTTCTATGCCTGCAATCTGTAATATTCATCTGTTTTTGGAAGACCCAGGTTGGCAGACTGCATAAAAATTCCTCCAGAGAACACAGCTCTATACCTTGAATCTTGTTTTCAGGCGGCGGATTTCTGTCACAAAGACACTATCGAGGCAAACAGAAAAACCTTTTCAGCTCTATTAAACTGAATTTGCTGTTTGAGAGCTACGATGCCTCGGGCAGATCCCCCAAAAAATTAGCTTTTTTGACCACAGTATCAAAAAAGTTATCAAAGCTCCCTGCCGGTATGAACTGAGAGAAATCAAGAGATGTCCGTACAGTGTGTTCCACCTAGAAACCATTAAGACTGTCTGAATTAGCAGATTTATAATGAGTTCTCAAATGACCTGAAGAATTAGACTGTTGTTTTTCTCAGGAAGGTCATTCAAATCCTTCCAGCAAAACTTTATCATAATTAGGCATCAGCTGCAAGGTCTCAAGTGAACCTTGACTACACTGAGATAGGTGAAGTACAATGTATTACACACATTAGATTCTTTCTCTATTATTACGCATCCAACTATAGATAAATGCATGGCTTTGCAGTACTTTAATGCCACCACCCTTTGGATCAATTCTGCTAGAGCCAAGAAAAAAAAAAACATGTGATCCATGAGACAGGTTAAGCAACTGGAGCAGTTCCAGTCATTGATCAAGTCAATTAAACTTTGAGAAATCTGTCCCTCTGCAAACCCCCTAAAGGCACAACAACTCACTTGTGTAAACAAACACTTGTGCCCACCTGCTTTCGTTATCTCTGCTGTCTCTGGTCTAGTCCATCAATCTTCAGACACTTGTGACATTTGATTTTGCTCAGAACTTTATAAAATTACCGCTCTTCTACACAACCAGAACAGTTCACAGTATGACCCAAAGTGCTCAGAGAGATCAACGTTGACAGTTTATTTTAACAACCCAGGGACACAGTTTGACAGACACCACAAGGATTTTCACTTGTCCTGCACTGAGATCTATTAAATTTCTGCAAACGTCGTACAAAGTGTAGAACTTTTCAAAAGAGAATAGGACAGAAAGACTGAAAATGATTAAGTGGTCTTTTATCAAATGATTAAGTCTAAATTGATCAAAAAAAGTATTTGAGTTTCAGAGAAAGGTTCTAAATTCTAACCTTATAAACCAAGTAATTGCAGAGAGGACAACCATTCATGAATGACTTTTCCAGGTAATTCCACTTTGCTGTCTTGGTTGCTGTTGTCAAGAGCTCCAGGGTCTCACACATAATAATGTCCACTTTTAAATTGACTTGGTGTACATCTGGAGTCTCCATCCTTGAGTTAAAAAAAAATACAAAAAGCAACATTTAGCTATTCTACCCCATTAAGTGCAGCGCAACACACAGGAAACATACCCAGCACATGAAAGCCCTAAAAATGAACATACGCTGATTTTTTGCTAACAAGTGGCACAATCGCTCAACAGTTTAAGTGTAATGTTTGTGTGTGTGTGTGTGTGTGTGTGTGTGTGCGTGTGTGTGTGTGTGTGTCTATCTATTTATTTTAGCCATGATGTTAAAACCACCTGTTTAATATTGTGCAGGTCCCCCTTGTCTCACCATGTCAAAGCTTGGACTCCAGAAGACTGTGAGGGTGTGTTGCAGTGTCTGGCAATATTGCATTAGCAGCAGATCCTTTAAGTGTTGTAAGTTGTGAGGTGAGGCCTCGATGGATAATTCCAGTTTGTCTGAAATATTCTACAGATGCTCAATCACATTGAGATTTGGGGAATTGAAGGCCAAGTAAACAACAACTGTTTGTCTCCTTCCTTAGGCCTCAAGATTTCCAAGCAAAACATTACCCAGATAATCACATTGCCTTCCCATCGTGAATCTTGGTGCCATCTGTTCTACAGGTAAACAATGTGCGCACACACCCAGCCATCAACATGATTTAAAGGAAAACAGACCACCTTCTTCTCCTGTGCCATGACCCAGTTCTGATACTCATTGTAGGTGCTTTTAGCAATAAACTGTCAGCATGGGTACTCCGACCATTCTGTGACAACACAGCACCATTTGAATCTATGATGCGTTGTATGGTCAGGTACCTTTCTATCACTGCCAACAATAACGTTTTCAGCTAGTTGTGCTACAGTAGTTCAGTAGTAGAGACCAGACTTGCTCCCAGTGCATGTTAATGAGTCTAGGACACCCATGATCCTGTCACCACTTACACTTTTTTATATCACTTTTAGTAGATATTATCCACTGAAAAGCAGAAACACCTTTTGGAGATGCTCTGGCACAGTCTTCTAGCCATCTCGATTGTTTAAAAAAGATCTGAGTTGTCCCTATAAACATCAAGAACTGATTAGTCACTTGCTGCCTTTTATTGCCCACCCTTTGACAGGTGCCATTATAATGAGATCATCATTTTTTCCTTTGAGCTGGCATACATGAAAAGTAGATAGTATCTTAAAAGTAGCTGGGAAACTGTGAAAGAAGCATTAAGCACCTATCACATGCTCAGCATTTGTGGAATTTCTTCTGGCATCCCATATGGCTCTTTATGCAGGTAACAGAAAGTTGAAAGTTATATTTATGGAAATAACGCAGCGCTACCTTTCACTTATTATCCATTTTACTTATTAGCATCCATCAGCTAAAAGGAAAAATTCTTCTAGCAAGATATTCGTTTTTATGCCACAATATAATTGCATTCTGAGCTCACAAATATGAATCAAGGTTTCTAACCTTAGCAACTAAACCTATATCCTCAAATTCTGCAGCAAAATTCTCAGGAAAAGACATATAAATCATCCTCCTAACTTGTCAGCTCAAAAATGTAGCCAAATAACAGTCCAATATAAGTGATACAATTCTCAGTCATGAACCGAAACTTTCTGTCTATTCATGAGATTTTCAGAGTTATGGTACTCCAGAAGGTCTTAAATAAAATGGATCAGCAGCTATCATGATGTACATTAGTAGAGAATGGCTCCACTTTTGGCAGCGTACAAAAGATGGATGTGTGCTGTAAGTAGTCCTTCAGAAGCCCTATTGTTCTCGGTAGATTCAATTGCTCAGTACTCCTTTGGTGGTTCAATTTTTTTTAAACTTTTTTTTCACTCAGCTACAGTAAGCCTGCAAAAGGGAGAAAAACCCAACACACTAATAGGCTCCCACTGAGGGTACAATACACAATTATTCTTCCCATGGGTGCCAAGTAGCGAACTTTATCTATGGCAGCTTGCACTAGAAGGGCAGTCTAGTGTTAGATAGGTTAATATTGGCTAATATTAGAAATAAGAACACCATAATAATTTTACCATAGAAGCTCAAACATTAAACAGTATCGCAGATATTTCATTTCTTCTTTTTCTTTATAGACACATAGAAAGCCGTTTGTAAAGCGTGCATTGCCGAAATTTTTAGAGGGGGTCCATCCACAAAGACTCTTTCAACATTGGGATTAATTTATGAAATAAAATCAAAACATCCCGATCGTCATGCAGAGAAGCACAGAAGATGCAAGACCCTTCGAGCACACCCACTCCGTCTGTGTTTCTGAAAAGGCAAGACTGTTTTCCAGTGATTACAGTTAATAAATGGGCTGCCAGTCTTTGTTTTAATACACAATTTTGTTATAGGCCTACAGAGAATGTTGTGATATCTTTCAACAGATTTTAAAGCACTTATTAAATGCACTTTGTTTATGCACTTCATTCAGAAATTTAAAAATGCATGTGAATTCACTTGTTTTATGAGAGAAGATATTTAATTGTATAATATATCTTGCTTTTAGGCTATTCCTGAGTAAGTAAAATATTTTATTTCAAATTTTATTTTATTCTGTGCATTGTTTGAATGCTAAATGAATATTTTCATAGTTTTGTAACAGATTTTTTTTTTAACATAATTATTTTTTTAATATTAATTTATGCAATTGCAATGCTTGACTTTAGTGAGGTAAGGACATACAGTCCCAGCCATAGCGGCAATATTAGCATAAATTGGTATCATAATTTCTTTCGTCGGCCAAGTGTTTCCTCATTTTCAGTTTCGGACAAAAAAAATGCATCCTTAATTATCACTGATTAAGTATTTGAAATTTCCCTTCCTATTATAGTTAGTCATTTCATATAATCTGCGATTTGACTGGCAAATTGAATTTCTTTAAACTGTTTTCTTTAAATCTATATATGAAATTGAACATATAAGCAGCAAGAGTGGATGTACCCTATATGGACACAAGTATGTTTTTTTTTTCAGGGTTTTGGCCAGACCCCTATACTTCCAAAGAAGGGTAATCTTAATGCTTTAGTATACCAAGACAATTTATACAACACCACGTTTTGGAAAATAAGCTTTTCAATTCCAGCACTACTGTGTCACAGTGCACAAAGCAAGCTCCATAAAGGCATGGATGGATGAGTTCAGTGTAGAAAAACCTGACTGGCCTGCACAGTGCCCTGACCTCAACCCCGTCTAACACCTTTGGGATGAACTGGAAAGGAGATTGAGAGCCAGACTGTATTGTTCAACATCAGCCCCTGAACTCATAAATGCTCTACAGAATGAATGGACACACATTCCTACAGAAACTCCAAAATCTTGTGGAAAGCCTTCCAAGAAGAGTTGGAGCTGTTATAGCTTTAAAGGGGTGATCCACTCCATTTTAAAGTCTATGTATATGAATGCAATGTTGTTAGTGTCAGGTCAGGTGTCCTAATACTTCTGTCCGTATAGTGTACCATACGTGGCTTTTTCCACAACAATCCTTAGATTTCTTTCAAAAACCAGACTTGTGGGTGGGACACCCACATGGACTGACTGCATATAGTGGTGGCTGTCTATATGTCAGACTCCACCTCTGGCATGGCCTAATGGACTAACACAGTTTGATTTGTCTGCCTGCTCATCTATCAGTTTAAATATGGCTTCATTATGGGCAGCTCTGGTCCTGACAGCTGGTATTATTTATGTTACAGCACTAGCTCTGCTGGCCAGTGCAATGTCAAGCTCATGTCTCTACTGATCTCTGCCATGGCTAAGTGGCTCAGGCCACAAGTGCCATTCCAGAGAATGGACAACTGAGCTTCTACTGAGATTAAAGAGTAGAAGGATCTGTTGGGGGATGCAAGTGAAATTTCATCATCCAGAGGGAATGCTAATGTAATGCTAATGTAACCTCAATCTGAGTGCAAATCCAGAAGCTAGGAGCATTCTTTACTATTATACCCTGATGCTGGGATTGGATGGACTCATGGTGAATGTCAGAGAGTACATGCTCAACTGTGACCAAATGTGTTATTTTAATTCAATTCAATTTTATTTATATAGCGCATTTTACAGGATGTCACAAAGCAGCTTTATATAGTCCAGGTCCAAGCCCCTAGTGAGTAAGCCAGAGGCGACAGAGGCAAGGAAAATCTCCCTCAGCAGGAGGAAGAAACCTCGGGAGGAACCAAGACTCTAAAGGGGAACCCGTCCTCCTTGGGTCGACCCAGAGAAAGGAACAAGAATAGAGAATAAATACAGGAGAGAGCCTCAGTGAATGAGGTTATAGGCAGATAGGCCCTCTATGGCTAACAGAGTTGGTTTGATTAAGTGTCCAGAGAGGTAATATTGTTGGAAGAGGACCAGAGAGTCTGTAGAGAGTCTTTCACCATCTCTTGACCTTCCTTCTCCATTCACAGAAAATCACAAACCAACCTGCAAATCTCAACTGAGAACTCAATCTCAAAGGTTACAACATTGCCATTGCATAGCTTTGTGATTTAAAATGCCCTAAAGTGCCTGATTCAGTCACAAAGCTCTTGATAATTAGATAAACTAATGAAATGCTTCACCATGAACAGAGCAAAACAGGGCTTTTATTAAGTCTCGTTTACCGAATCCTATTAAAGAACATGGCACCACAATAAAGGTTTGTTTTACTGCTCAGAAACATAGCTTTTAAGGCAATCATTAACATTTAATACATACAAATTATATGCACAGCTTGAGAAGAATAACCCTGTCAAGAAGTTACCAACCTACACATTTATAAAGTCGCAGGCACCGGTTTCAGCACCTAAGTAAAAATAAATGCATAATTTACAGGAAACTACTGTTTATTTGCTAAAAAATGAAAATGTGGCCATTCTTAATTCTGTCCCCTGTCTTCTAATCACTTATAAAATCCACCAAACATCATTTGTAGTTCAAACCTTTGCATTTGAGTTTACGTGTTTAATTTTCAAATGCCACGATCACATTGATCATGCAGACAGAACAGCAGTTTGTTTTATGAATGCCACAATTAGACTCTGGAGTTATAAGAACATGTTTTATTGAAAGGACGCTTTTTCTTTGAACTTGATGTGAGCAGAAGAGAAAAGATTTTTCTCCTGAGGTTAATTTACCTGCAAACACAGAGAAAGTCATTTATCAGTATAATGGTCAGCTGAAATGCTGATGTCAGTGCAGCTCTGCGGTGGGAAAAGGCCTCACAAAGAGATGATGTATACTTGCAGTTTGACACCAACATTTAAATTTATCTGCTATGTTTGTATTTCTATTATCGGAATTGATTAGAGAGATTCTCTTGTTGTCACAGGAAACGCCTCTCCTAATAATGATGGATAGCAGCTGTCATAAAGATGGGGCCAGGTTCACAGCCATGCAACGCTTACTCCGACATTTTAAGGGCATTCTTGAAAACAAAACATTTTAGATCATTTTAGTTGTGCATGAACACATATGCAGTAGTGCACCCATACATGTATGTGAGTCCATAAGTTGTAATTTCTAACTATTTTTTTCAATGAATGTCTTGTCACTGTCAGTAGTAGAGTTATCATTGCATCTTCTTAACATGCTACATTGCTTTGCCTAAAAGCTTTATCTGCATGTATTTACCCAAATAAGCATATTAACGCAAAATTAATGTAAGTAAGATTTACCTAAATCTTCTCATGAAGCAACATCATACTTAGATTGATCTCTTTTGAATTTGCATTATCACAGCCATCCAAACGTCCCACATTATGTTCTGCAGATCTCTACAAATATATATATATATAAATATTGGGGAACATCTGGTGTTACTGTCATGACTTCTCGCTCCAGTTAAGAGAACATTGCGTAAAGAGAGGATGACCTTGCCTGTGTAGCACAAGAGGATCTTGGTACAGAAGTAAAGGGGGAGGTAGAGTGAAGAAATACGGCTTCAAATTATATCTGAAGTAAGTCACTGAAAATGGTTTATGATGTAGTTTATACAAGGCTGGGGTATTAGGGTGTAGGTTCAAGACTGAAATCACAGTTGCTTACATAATATACAAGATATGTGGCCTTTTTACAGAATCAGTTGTCAAGGTCTCTGTGGAAAAGTCTGGTTGGAGGACATACAGCACTGTTTCTTTCAAAAATCAAATCGTAACAGTATTGAACAGTATTGGTGTGAGGCACTTTTAAAAAGAGTTTTTTATTTTATATATTTGTTTTATATATTTGTTTTATATATTTTATATATATATATATATTAGGGTTGGGAAGTTAACGCGTTAATTAGATTAATTAATCACAGAAAAAAATAACGCGTTAATATTTTTAACGCAATTAACAC
>JBBPCW010000014.1:11024236-11038372 GCA_037974425.1 Phenacogrammus interruptus | reverse complement strand
GGTGAGTTTTCAGGCCACATTTAAAATTGTCCACAGTCTGTGGTGCCCTCAGATGGTCTGGGAGGGCATTCCATAGGTGGGGAGCAGCCACGCAGAAAGCCCGATCTCCCATTGTGTGTAGCTTATAAAGTATGCTTTGATTCCAATTTACAAGTCTGATCAATTGGGAGAAGAAACTGTTTCCCAGCCTAGCAGCAAGGGCCTGTGTGTTACAAAACCTTTGCCAGGCAGAAGGAAGTTGAAGAGAGTGATCCTCAGTGATCCTCTCCACTGTCCTCACTTTCCAGGGTCTTGTGGTCTGAGGCAGAGCAAATCCCTAACGAGGTCGGGTTGCAGCTGCACAGC
Organism: Phenacogrammus interruptus; assembly: GCA_037974425.1. Classification (NCBI taxonomy): domain Eukaryota; kingdom Metazoa; phylum Chordata; class Actinopteri; order Characiformes; family Alestidae; genus Phenacogrammus; species Phenacogrammus interruptus. The sequence goes on along the minus strand of JBBPCW010000014.1, from coordinate 11,038,027 downwards.
AGTATACTGTGCCCATTGCCCTGGGGGGCTCTTTGCTCAGTGTAGTGGGGCAGGAGATCCTGGCTGACTGTGGTCTTTTAGTGAGGAAGTCCATGATCCAGTTACAGAGGGAAGCTTTTAGTCTTTCAGATCATATGCTGGGAAATAAGTCTAAGAATAGGATTCTCACAAATGTGGCTTTTTGTCTAATGGCCCACCATTAGATGGTAGTATAGGTTGGTAGTGATGGCATCACCTGTTGAATGAGTGGGAGGATAAGCAGACTGCAGCGGTTCCATAGAGGGGGGAGCTGTGACTTTATGTGCATGATGACAAGCCTTTTGAAGCAGTTCATGACGATGAGTGTGACTGCTGCGGGACAGTAGTCATTGAGGCAGAACCCAGTGACCTCTTGGGATATTAGTGCTTGCTTTGAGGACATGACAGTAATCCTCTGAGATACTGTATCTTAAAGTTATCGGTGAGAACATCTGCCATCACGTCAGTACTTGGCCAATAATGTTGTCTGGTCTGACAGCCCTTTGTTCTTCTCTCATCAGCTATGGTCAGGTCTTTGGGATTTTAGAATAGTCTTTTGCTTTCTATTCTTCAAGTAGTAGTGACTCAGGCCATCTGGATGGGAAGTTTTTCTGTCACAGGCAAGTGGAGATGCTCTGCCACATGTATACACATGTTTCCTGGAAGTGACTGTGGATTTTCTGAGCATGTGCACACTTCGCTGCTCTGATGGCATGGGACAGGATAAGCCTTGCTGTTCTCAGGGCTGCCTTATCATATGACTCAAAGACATTGTTTCTAGTTCTCAACAGCTCATACAGTTGTGCAGTCATCAGTGCCTTCTAGTTGAGGAATGTGGTAATGGTCTTGGAGAAAGTAACAAATTCAAAACAGTTTTGAAGTACAGAAATGACTCCTAGAGACTAGGATATTGTCAGCTTCAGAGCAGGATTGGCATGACTGATGAGCAGTTTGTATGCTGGGAACAGAGAAGTGTAGCATCATGAGCAAACCATCTGGTAGGTCAGTTCCTGATTGGTTTCTGGGTTGTAGCAGAGTCTTGTGGTGATAGGCATGAACATCAGTTTTTTTCAATAGTTGTGTGCAAAAATATTGGTGTGAAAAACATTACAATACTGCCAACGTGGTACAAGGAATTGTATGCTTTTAAATGTATTTTAAAACAATAAAAACATAAACAAAGTAATTATTTTCTTGTCTTTTCTTTTTTTAATAAACACAGCATTTACCAAACAGCTGAGATGCTAACTAAACCGCGGACATTTTAGCAAGTTTCAAAGGAATATGGTTTGTAATTTCTGAAATTTCTGTTAAACTATTTACTTCACAATCATAATTATCTTCTCCAGATGTCTTCTTTATAATGTAGAAAATGGTTGAGTTCCCCTTTAATATCATTATAACACCTATAACAACAAAATGATTTATCACTATTAATAATAATCGCGCATTAGTATAAAGAAATGTTTAAAATGTGATACACTAAGTACTGTTGTCTGGTGTGAAATATCCAGAAAAATCAATATTACTCAGTGGAAGTAGACATGGAATGGTTTGCAGTGGCATGAATTATAGGTTCATGGAGGTTGTTGAGCTGGAAAAACGCTTTTTCTTTGTTGCGGTGGTCGGGGGTGACACTTGAGGTTACTAGCTATTACTTATCCATGTGGCTACCAGGAGCCAGAAATGTATGACTCTCACCCAAACCTGGAAACAATTGCCATATTTCTCCTTGTAAGTGCTGTCTAAAAGTGTGTTCCACCCAGCAATTCTGTTTATGTTTTCCTTCACTGGGAATATTCAAGATTGATAGTAAAAGCCTTGGCCTTGTTTTTTATTTATTCATTTTTCTTTTCCCGCAAAAGCATTTGTGCAATTGTTTTGCTTTTATGTTTCTTAAATTAGTACAAGCACACCATCCTCTTTGGGTTAAAATTACCCTGCATTTGTGCAGGCCACACTGGGGAAATTTGAAGTGTCAATTATGTGGCTCTATGGAGAAATTTTTATGCCGGGTTTTTTTTATTGGTCTGAAATGATGGAACATTAACAGTAGTGATGAAGAGCATCGTTCTTCTGGTGTAGTGGAATACAGGAGACATTTAATTTCTGCTCTCTCTGTATTAATAATATTTCGTGTCCCTGGTTAATGTGATTGGCAGCTCCTGCATGCCTCAGAGTTAGTGGTTGAAAATTTCAGGGGCTTCGTTGCACAAGAAAAACGTGGTCAAAACATGGTCTAAGCAACGATGTTCTTCTCCTTATTTAAATACTCCAGGTGTGGACGGATTTAAACTTAATCCGTATAATCTTGTTTAATCAAAACATGGCAACGTGTGACATATAAGCATTGCTTAAATTTGTTTACACACACTTTACCCAGCCGTCCCAGTCCGTCCTTTGTTTGTTTCCGTAGATATCAGGCAACGTGTATGTGGTATGTGGCCCATGGGTATTAGTGTGGCCTGGATTGTGAATGAGAGGACACAGCAAGCGGCATATAAGAATACATCTCTGGTTATTTATTCATGAGGACATTATTTATTTATTTCTCTTTTATGGATGACTGGACAGAGTGATAGAGGGGAAAGGAGGCTGCCTTTTTTTGGTGAGAGCCCAGGGCTTAAACTTTGTACACTGAATCTACACTGAGTCTACTGGCACCAAGCTTTAACATTTGACACAAAAAATGGAACTGTGCTTTTTTTCCATTGCCACTGTGTGGGACAACTGTTTTATTTTTCAATGCCACAAAATTACAGTTTAATCTGAAATCAGTGTTAGAGTCCATATCTATTTTATTATATATGTACAATAATTGCAGGCCAATTTAGCAGGTGTATGTGAATGTGTTGGTTTCTGTGACATTACAAAAATAATTACTTACAAATGGACACTTTTTTGAAGCTTCAAAACATGAACTGTGTGGGATGAAGTGTGAATGGTACATTTTGAACATTTTGAAACTAAAACAACGTTTCCATATCGCATCAAACTTCTTAATTTTGAAAAAGCCAGTTAAGTTCTGAACTGAAAAGCATTTTTTGTCTGTGGTACTGTATTTTCTGGATGTAGCTTTAGCCATTGGGCTTTGGCCATGTCCCTGAGTCACTGCTGTTTGCTCTAGAACTGGACAGCAAGCTCTGCTTGGAACTGTGCTTTTTTTCATTGCCAACACTGAAGGTTCCAGTTTTTTGTTTCTTTTTTTTTTTTCTTTTCTCTACAGTGCTTTAAATTTGTAGCATCTGGTCATTTGCAGCTATTGACAATTTAGCCCGTTCTTAATTTTTCAGATAAAGATAAAGTCGCTGAAAAAAATATTTTAAACATGGTAATGCATTGTAATGTAATGCCTCATTGGCCGCAGCCCACTGCTTCGCTTGGTGAATGGGTTAAATTCAAATAATTTCTTGTATGACTATGCATGTGGCAAATAAAGAATCTTCTATCTTCTTAAAATATGACATTCTTCTGCACATTTCAGTGCACAGTTTCTATGTATTTGCTGAGTTTAATATATTGGGTTAATTTAAACATAACCTTTGCACAGGTCACATCTAATGTGCTACAAGAGGAAATACTTAACACTTGCCTGACATAATTAGAATTCTTTTAACACACCCTGTGGTTGCGACCCACAGCAGCATGGCGTTATGGCTGCTATTGTAACATTCATAAATCATAAAAATGGGAGTTCTAATACCTGAAGAAATGACAACTACACACAGACCAACATCAGTCACGGTAACATTGTGCTTTTTTTCAACCTGATTCCCCTAGTCTTGAACAGCAGGGAGTCTTTTGCAGTATAAACAAGCCTGTGTTGGAGCCTGTGGAGTGTTGAGATTGGGAGAAAGAGAAAGTCAAGCTGTGTGCACTATTCCAGTCAATTTAAATTTTATTAATATTTAAAATCTGCTGCTTGTCTTGTCTATAGGTCTATGTCTAAAGAACTGCCCGATTAGCAGCTAGTATAATACTAATGCGAGCTTAATGCTAACGCTACCAATTCTAGGTTAAGCACAGACATGTGGAGCTCATGCAGATCAGTTCTGTAAATATTGAATTTGGATTCTGTGTGTAAATATTATTGACACAGCCTCTTAGCCCATTAGCTATCTGCAGTCCTTCTAGGGAGGACAGAAAGTATTATATAGCAAAGTGGTATTCTAACTCAAAAACATCACTTTCTGGCCCGTTTCAACTTTTTTGAGGTAAATGGTTAACTTCTGATTCACATTCTGTTAGCCTATTATTAAAAGAGTTCAACAAACTCTTTTTTTTTAAAGGCAGCACAAACATCTCTGAAGTTATAACACGGTTTTACTGTACTTAAAAATGAACTGTGAATATTTTTGGCACCTCAACCTACACTAACCCACACAAATTCTTTCTTACCAGTCTCCAAATACAGCCACAAGTGCCTTTTCTGTTGCTTCTTCTCTATGCGTTTAGCCTAGCAGCCTCATCCACTGTATCCCTCACTCTGGGATGTGAGATGTTTCTACAGAAGAACGCACAGGGCTTTGAACAGTCTGAACCACGGGAACCTGCTTTAGCTTCCCCACGACTGCCTTCATAAGTCTTAAACATGTCTCTGAAGCAGAAGAATTCAAGGAAGGAGAATGATCAGTTGGAAAGTGGGATTTTTCTCGCGCAACCTATCCGTATTCATTCATTACATAATCAGCATAACACCACTCCTTCCCTAGCCCCCCTTCTCATTTATATAATCTCATAAAAATTATATCTGCTCGCTCTCTCTCTTTCTCTCTCTTGCGCGTGCTCTCCCTCTATGCTCTCCTGTAATGCACAGTTGCCTTGGAAACCAAATTCTGTGAGTATTAAATGCCCGAAGCAAATGCTGCCACAATATGACTTTGCATTTTTGGAAAATGTCATTGTCCGCTTGGTGTGTCGAACTAATGTTGTGCCCACATTGCTAGTATAAGCACATTGTTGCTTTAATAGCTTTCTGCACAGTAACAAAGTACGTCTTGAGAGTCATTTTTGTGTGTTCATATTTTTCAGCTTTGGTAAACTCAGTAGCAGGTGTGTAATACTTCCAGTGCTTAAATGCTATAGGATAATGCACTTAATGTAATGCCGTATTTACTAAGGCAAAAAACAATCTAATTTATAGCGATTAGACTTGGTTACCTTGCACTTCACAAGCTTCGATATTTAATTGCCGAAGTGAAAAATAAGGTTAATGTTAGGGCAGAACTAATGTGTAGTAAGCAATTGTTATAATGAGTCAATTCCATGCTTTTCCTGGCATAATTGCATGCTTATTACAGCACATGTTGTGCATGGTACTGTGGATGCTCGCTTGAGAGAGGCGGTGTCAGACAGCATGCGTTATCCTCAGAAGCCCCGAGGCTCAGGAGCCAGGCTGGAACAGCATGAGCCCGGCCATGTGTTTCACTAAAGTCCATTCTGTGTCAGAGTCCTACTCCACAGAGAGCTGAGGCTCAAGCAGAGACTGCATCAACATAATACTGAGGGAAGGAGCACAGTCAAGGGGGAAAAAGACAGGACAACAGGCCATCTAGGACATCAGTCAGCTCAGTCCAGACTGTTTCAGCTCTGTGGAGCCATACGGGACATATGCTGCTAAACAATTTGTGGAAAAAACAACTCTGTGGAAAAATTTTGTTAATGTACATATAAAGTGGCCACGAGGACTATTACATGTAATTACTCTTGCTCTACACATGTATGTTTGTGTACAGTAATCTCCCAGTTTTACAAAGTCACACAGAAATCCCCACAATAACATGGAAACTGCAAATAATCTCTGCCTTTTTGTGGCAATAAATACATTTTTTTTTCTGGATGACTTCACACAAGGGGACTCAGGGTTGAGCCCCCACGCTCCAAACACAATTTTTCCATGGTGCACTCCAGGAGATCTTTCCAATGAGCCCCCATTGTATTTTTGGCCTGAGTGGGTTTAGGGTTAAACCATTCACCTCTCTGTGGTGTCCCAATACTTTTGTCGATCAACCTTCCGAATTGCATATCTTGGCAGGGAATTTAAATTACAAGAGCCGAATACGGGTTTTCCTATATATTTTTTCCCTATATAATTGTCCGATACAGGGGTAATTCATGAGTTAAAAATTAAATGAAAATAGTGTTCCGGGAGCATATTCGGGGGCATATTTAGGGTTTACACTATAAAAATATGCATGTTTAGGCCTTTTTTTCCCCAAAAAACTCAACACCACAGTTTTTCACTATACATGGGTGCTTTTGGAACATTAAACCACAGGCACCAATCAAGTAACTGTTAATATTTTCAGTGTGAAGTCAGACAGACACACACTGTGGCATAGTTATAATAATCAGTGTCCGTCAGCTACCACTGTTTCTTCAAAAACACTTACAATATGTTTATTATTTACTAACTATACCAGCTATCATGAAATGTATAACTAGCTTCATCACAAAAACTGTAAAAAAAAAAAAACATGCAGGAAAAACTAAACGCAGGTTTGAAACCAGCATGAAAAACAGCACCAAACCCACATAAACGTATCTCTGATTATTTTGACCTGTGTTATCACGGTTGACTACATAGATTAATTTATTCAAATTCTATTTATAGTTTTTGGATGTTTGTTTGGATGTGAAAACAAATCTTTTTCAAATTAAATTTAAATCACGTGTCTTTTACTTGCAAATACAAATTTGGTATCAATGTCAGATTCCACCCTCTACCAGGTTCAAGAAATAATTTGCATTATTATTTCTGTTGGCAATTGCAGCATCCAAGTGTTAAACAGATAAAAAGTATGCAGAAGTAAGTTCTGCCTGAAATATCATAGTCGTCTTTTCCTCCAGACATGTTGAGTGAAATCTCTTGGTATGATATAAATGTGTGACTTGTTCAAAGTGTTGCTCGGTGGGCCGTTGTTCTTTTCTGCCTTCTCCCAAAGCGCTCTCTTACTGCCTGTTTGCATCATGGACACAGTGCAAGTTATATTTACTGACGAATCATCAGTGTCATCCACAGTGCTCAGAAAAAAATCCAAGGACTAGGAATTACAGGAAATGCACTTAGCCTTATCCCGTAAGGATGGGTTTCTTTCTCTGCTTTTGACTCAGAAAACAAAGGAGAACTTCCCAACAAACTCTACAGGGAAAACATTATAAGATCACGATTTGAAATTTGAACACACACTTTGAATGAGGTTATGTTTCACTTAGGGCTGGGAGTAGGTGAAGTGCTGGCATTTGGTGCTGTTCAAACAGCTTATTCATGCCATTCTTTTCAATTGCCCTAAGAATGGGTATCTTTTTTTAAGAGGTTTAAGAGGTACCAATTTGAAGCAACAATTTTATTTTGTGGAAAACTCCACTGACACAGAATCAATACTAATGAGTTGGCCAAACATAAGCTGCCTGGGCATGTTTTCTACACTACACCAAAATTCGTTACTGGTTAGCAAATATGATCATAAACTACCCAAAAAGGAGTTAAGAAAGTAAGTTTCATTTATCTGACCTATTTTTGATCCATAATGTCTCTCATTGGCAGTTAAGGGAGACGTTAAAAACGTTAAGGGAGAATCAACCTCAATAAGAAACCAGATGAAGATCAAAATGAATAAAGAAGTATTTGTAAGTTGCTGCCTCTTCACCAATTTTGTGCACAGGTATTGTATTAATATATATCCATACAGAAAAACTAAAGCATAGAATACTTCAGTCATTTCATATATGTTTCATGGTTTATTAGACACAAGCACTGGCATTTAATAAGTTTATTTCTCTTACATTTCTAGTTAAAATATTCAAACATTTGAAGCACTTACACACATAAAACAGTAAATCCCTTGTAAAGTGTTGATTTTTCTTTTTCAGCATGTGCAACTTTGTTTTATTATTGTCTTTTCACACATAAAGCCCTGGGTATTACTGGGTATTACTGGTATGTTTGCCATGACTTTTCCAATAAACAGATTGTGAGCTCCTTAATTAATCTAATACAAAAAGATATTCCGATACAGATAGGGTTGCTTATTATTTCTGGAACTGTGTACAACATGAACTTTCAAAGCATTTTCACTCATGAAAATGAACTAAAATTCAACTGGGGAATTGCTACAGAGCCATTCCACTTTGCTGCCTGTACTATAGACAAAGGCATATATTCCCCATAATATATCGGCTTTTGTTTATGCATGAACATCCCAGTAATTACCCAGGTATTGTACTGGACCTAGTGCCAACTGATTGCTGTGTCAACTTTTCTGGCTTACATGCACACTTAACCCCTTCCTGCTTAATTATTGTTAAATACTGGGATAAATAACCTCAGGTCTCCTGTTTATTTGTTATTCTGTCTACTTAAGCATATTAACAACTTGATATTGCAATGCAGTTGTAAGACATAATTGGATAACTGAAAGTCACTGCACAAAAATATTGTTGTGTGTGTTGAAGTTTGAAGTTTAAAGTCTAACTACAAGGGAGCTGTTAGCTGTCTTTCTCCATGTTTGACCTGCCAGTCTCTAAGCTGTTAAGCTCTACAAAAGCTTTAAAACTGTCAGATGTATGTTGTACTGTGGCTTAAGGTAATACAAAGATGAAAATGGCTACATAGACTGATCATGTCATCTTTATATCTAAAGTGACAGCTTGTCATTGCTGTTAAGCTAGAATACAACTTGGCATGTGAAAAAAAAACATGATTTTACTTGCTGATTGTTGAAGAATTCTTGGTTGAGCACTGGTTTGAAGAGTGTGCGATTCCTGTCCAGTCCAAGCTTTAATTCCCACACATGTCAGCTATACAGCACAACATACAAGGAACACGTTCTGGGGCAAGATCGCAGTGAGATGAACCTCTATCAGTCTACGTTTTCACCCCTGTCCGGAGCTGTGGGGCCACGATTGGGGGTAGGGGGCTGTTTCATCAGCCTTCGAGTACTCCTGGGATAGCTTGTGTCCGCTGCCAGCGTTTTGTCATATTCTCCCTTGACATTTTCATTAAATCTACGGAAGGATTGTTGACATTTCCATCAGGGATGGTGACACCTGCAGAAAACAAACTCGTTTGTGTTGACGGATGGGCGTGTAATTGAGATCATTATAACTTTCACAGTGCAAAAGGTGCACAGAGAACTCCTCTCTGCATTGCATTGACTACAGGCCTGATGAAAACATGGTGGAATTGCCCTGTTTCCCATCTACCTCATGGAACAATTTAAAGCTAGCATCCTTTGCCTTTGTCTTGTGCTTTCTCCCTACTTCATATGGCCTCTTGTTGTTTCCATTCTCTCCCTTGTTCTCCGTTCTCCGTTCATATCCAGCCTCAGACAATTTAATATTTTCAGAAATGCATTAAGAAAACAACGACGAGGTTTAATCTAAATAAATTGCTCCCAGTTGGAAGGCAGTAATAACACTAGGCAATAATCTTGCAGGCTGTGGAGAGAAAATGAAGGAGGTAAATATCCTTCCTGCTTTGCATTCTCCTGTTCTTGGCATCATAAAAAAATGTTTTCAGCTCGAGTACCCTAAAAGTTGAGCCTGATGAGGGTGCATAACCATATTAGCTCAGCAAGGGAGTAATATTCCCCGTCACGACATGCTTAGAGTTTGTACCCAATAACGTAGGTCTCGCCGTCCTGCCGAGCCTGCTAACACGACAAGTGCAGCGAACAGCATCTTGTTACCCCTAACAGGCTCAAATCCCTTAATATCACCTCTAATCATTAGCTAGGCATCTCAATAAAGCATCAGGCAGTCCTCTTCATTAGAGTAGTGCTGAAGAATGACGTCCGAGACTGCAATCACAGCTAGCGTTGCAGTTCCGCAGAGGTTGGCGCACTTTTAAAACTCACTTGTGCTGTATTTATTTTTGCATAGACCTTTAATTGCGCTTTTGAATATTTAGGTCTCTCTCTCTCTCTCTCTCTCTCTCTCTCTCTCTCTCTCTCTCTCTCCCTCTAACACTCTCTCTCTCTCTAAACCAGACTCTAGAAAACAGTTGCTTCCTCTTTAGTGTGATAATAATAATAATAATCAAAAACCAAAAAAAAACGTACGTATACAAGATGGGAAAGTTAAACCTCTGTACATTCCCCTCCATACAGCCATGCATTTCATCAAACATACAGGTAATGTAAAGTATGTATTGTTGGACAGATATAATTTTTTTAGAACCAAACTCATAGTTTTACACAAAATCTCCACAATAACGTGGAAACTGCTTTTTTTGTTTGCAATTTTTTTTGCAATTTTTTTTTATGTTCTCACACAAGGGGACTCAGGACAGGCTGTAGCCGACCTGGAAGCACTTTTTTTTAATTCCACACCACAGTTGAGCCCCCGCGCTCCATGCCCAATTTCTCCACGGTGCACTCCAGGAGACCTTTCCAATGAGCCCTCATTTGTATTTTTTACTCGAGTAGATCAGGGGTTATGTCCAAATACTTTTGTCCCGCAACCTTCCAAATTGCATATCTCGGTCGGGAAAGCACTCAGACATTTCAATCTCCACATTTCAACTGATCTCCAGGAGACTTTTTCAACGAACATTAAAATGATTCAAAACTCTTTGTTTTTAGGGGTTTTTTTAAATTAATGTAGTATTTGTGTGTTTTACCAGTATTGTATGGGGATTGTATGTGTTTATATGGTGGGTGTTGATTTGGTTTGACATGACTCAGTAAAAGCTCATGCTCTCATAGACAGATCAAAGTGGAAAAATGTAGCCAGATGAGAGCTCACCCTCTTTTTTTCTCTTTTTCTAACACTCTCAGTCTCTCTCCATCTGTCTCTATTTCTCTTTCTCTCTCTCTCTCTCTCTCTCTCTCTCTCTCACTCTCACTCTCACTCTCTCGCTCTCGCTCTGAGGTCGTTAGTATATCAGTAGCACATGAAGCAGCCTTTGACAGTGTTACAAATGAGGTCCAAAAGGCTTTCAGCTCAAATGTGCAGTCGTTTGCTGCAAATGTGGACATGAAAAGACCTCTCAAATGCCAAAACCCCTCCCTGCTCCTATCATCACTCTCGTCTGCTCACCAGAGCTCATCTTCTGCCCGACTCTACAAGCCAAATGCATTTCGATTTTGGACAACTTACATTTTCAAATGTAAGAGGAGCATTTCTAGACCACTGGTTATTCTACTATAGACGATAAATTAAGGGTGTTAGGAGGGGGCAAGCTAACCTCTTTCCTTATCAGTTATAGAAGCACAATAGGGGATAGTGAGACAGTCTTATTTTCTCGGGACATGTATCTTTGTCTTTTTACTATTCTACTAATATTTTTACCAACACATACACACACACACAAAAGATGAAAATGTCAAGAACTGCATAATTCCTCTTAAACTTTATTTAGTTTTATCAACTGTCTTACTTTTTTATACATAGCATGAACATAACATGGTAAATAAATCCATCTATTCTAAAAAGCTATCCTTCATGTAATTCGTTTCTTAAAGAGTTGTTTCCCTGCCAGAATCTTCATATCACACTTTTTCCAGAAGCGGTGCCTTATGTCTCATGTGACAAGTATATTTCAGACATTAACAGAACACGAGGTTCGCAGACTAATATGGGCTACAAATGGTTAGGCCATGTAGTTAGCTACACTCCTTTGCTTCTCTGTTGTTGACTTATTAATAGACACAGACAAATTACCATTCACTTGCCCTTCTCTCAGTACAGTAGCCATGTATATCTGAATATATAAAGTTTTGATCCTACAGCAACAATATAGACATTCATATTTCTTGTGTTTCTAACTCATAAAACTTCATATTTCAATGAAGAGAATGACTTTGACTTTGAGAGAATTCTTGTGAGTTGACTGACAAAGCTGTCATGAAGCATGGCGCATGCTGTATTTTGTTGTGTAGTTTGTGTGTGGGTGTACGCACATGCTGGTCTTGGTGGTCCCAGGGTGGGAGAATCCTGGGGATAGTGTGTTGGTTTAGCAGGCTGTTTTCCCCCTAGCCTGCTGGGTGTCCTGCAGGGCAGACTACAGCATTTCAGCTCAGGTAGAAAGATTCTCACACACATGGCACTCTTCAGCCACGCTGCTCTCCCTGCCTGCTATTGACTTAACCCTGATGAGCACCGGACTGGGGCCTGTGCGTGTCCACTCCACCAGGCAAGAAGCACGTCAGGTAAAGGATAGAGTATATTCCTGTGTTGCCAAGCAACTGGGTTAGAACTACATTCATTACTGAGAATGTGCACACATTAACACTAGGGGGTTGTCTCTTCCTCATGCTCAGCCTTTCTGCCATTCCCTCTTTCTCAATCAGTCTCTATCCACATGTCTGGGTTTTTGTTCTTATTACTCTTTCTCTTTGTGAATGCCTTTCTTTTCTTCCTCAGTCCAGTTCTGCCTTGAATAAATGCTTCACTCTCCCTATATATTCAGCTAACTTACCTATCCATCCACATAGCAACTGTTGCTAGATTGGGCCAGCTTCACAGAACAATAGCAAACCCATTAGCTATAACCATTAACTTGGTAAGTCAATCTAGCCTTTATTTTTCTACCGTTCTGCATGTTTTTTGTGTTTCTTTGCAAATTCACAACCATGCTAACTCGATTTCACACAAACATGTGCAATACGTCATCAAATCATGACTTTTCACCTGCTGGCTTCTAGTTCTCACAACTCTCTTCTCCTGCTTTTCTTTTCTGCTGGTTGTCTTGGCAATGCTTTCCTTTTTTCTCTCAGACTTAGAAATCATCTTGTTCATTTGGTCCTGAAAGTGTCATCCTGGTCATTTTCTCTTCCATAGACTCCATTTCTCCTGTCATTGGAGTTTCTCTGGCCCCTCTTTCTTTGCTGGAGCTGATGTCTCTGCTGTGGCCTGGATCTGCCATCTCTTCTCATTTACCTCAGTCCAGGCTTGCTCCAGCGTGACTTTTGGAGCTGTGGGTTAGAGTCTACCCTGTGAAAGTTGTTCAGCTTCTCTGTTTCTTTTTAGCCACTCGATGAACTGTATGGATCATTTTTTGGCATTTCTCTCAGCCTTTTTATGTCACACGCACCAGGTCACGTGACGTCACGAGGTCTCCGAGATAATGTCACAACAGGTATATAAACAGGAAGGAAGTGTACACCTGCACACTGACATTGGATCGAATCCATGCATCGTGTCGCCCTACCCAACCAACTCTACCAGTCCCTCCGGTACCGTGAGTACTCTAACTCTTCGGAGTCTGTTTATTACCTGTCTGTGTGCGTGTTCAGAACTCGGGTTCATCTTGGTGTGAATCCTAACTCCCTGAGGAGAGTTCTGAGAATAACTGCGTGGCTTACCTGCTCTCTCGTGCCTGTCACATCTGAGTTCTTCCTCCATGCTACAAAGTGGGCACAGTACACCATATATTCCTGTCTTCACAGTGACATTTTAAAGTAATCTTAAAAATAAAAAATCACTCTGAATAGAACCTTTATCAAAAAGTCAAGTGAACCGATTTAGGGCTGCAACTAACGATTATTTTAATAAACGATTAATCTATCAATTATTTTTTCGATTAATCGATTAATCGGATTTTTAAAACCAAAACAAAACAAGAAAAGCATTCATTTCCAATCTTTTACTCAAAAACAGAACTGAAATCTTTAGAAAGTGCACAAACATGTTGCTCCTTGAACTGTTAAAAGCTTGCTGTGGTGTACATGATGCATTTCCCATCAAGAAGCCCCTCATTGTTTGCTGTTTCTTTCTGGAATCAAAAAGATAGTATGAGTCTGTGTAATAGCACAATTTTACATCAACTAA
>JBBPCW010000014.1:11006736-11020701 GCA_037974425.1 Phenacogrammus interruptus | reverse complement strand
AAAACAGGGAACATGAAAGGACAAACCAAAACAGAAAAAACCCAGGCTGCGACGGCTACTGAGTCCCAGCCGTCACAATTTCTAAAATAAGAACAATATTTTTTCCCCCCACACAATTATACCTTATTAATTATTTTAATGTGAGTTCATATATCAAATATGCTTATTAGATAGAACTCAGCAGCTTCTTTACAAATGCTAGAGTGGCTGATGAAGCCTGAGTAGACTGATAAACCAGTGTGATCTGATTATTTATCTATGGGGCTTTTTGAGAGATGAGCTAAACAGTCTCCTCTATGTAGCAGTATAGGTTTAACATTAATATAACACTCAATGGACTGTGGGAGCAGAATTTCAGACCTTTATTTAATTACTTAAAAACCTAAATGAATAAATAAATAAATAAACAATGTGTTCATTAAAAGAAAATCAAAACAGCATTTTTTCTATCATGTTTATTAGAACTGTGGGTAGGTTATTAATAGATTATACATTTGGGTAGGTTACTTTTGATGCATCATTACAGCCTACATAGTGAAATACATTTAGGACACAGTAATCAATGTTTAGTCATAACTACTTTTTGAAGTAGTTATGAAGTAGTTTTTTCTGCCTGCTTCTACTTTTAATGAGTTAGATTTCGACTCAGTGCCCATATTTTTACTGGAGTAATTTGTATTTTTTATTAGTTGTGTGAAGCTACTTTTTCAAGCTTATACGGAAACAGATTTTTTTTAGACGTTCACATCCAAGCCAAGCAGGGACCTTTATTTTTAGAGTAAAAATGAGCAATAAGCACTAAGGATATGTTAATATTGAAGCCATAGCTCTCAGAGTTATTCCAGCATTTTTGGCCTTCTATCAATGACGCTTTTGGAGGTTTGGAGAATGGGGGAGAGCGTGAAGGAGACAGATTGCTTGGCCTGCTGGCTCTCACTGCTGTATCATTAGCTTGGCTAATTGGATATTAATGACTGTGTGGCTTCCATTACAGCGAATGGCACACCTGAGGACATTAATATTGTGTGGGAGAAAGTATAAAGAGCCAAACCACCTCTGTAGTTCCAAGGAGAGATTGCTTTAATGAACGAAAGAGCAGACTCAAGAAGATGCTCAGCCCTGGAGAGAATGTCTCCTCCATTATATATCCCATGTTATGGGCCTCTTTTTGGTCTTAAAGGAAATACATTTGAAATGCCATCTGCTTTGTAGTCAATAATTACAAATAGATACTGTCACACTTGTACCTTTCATGTCTGAAAGTGAAATCTCACAGGAGAAGCAAAAAAGTGTACATTATTGCTCGATTTTGGGGCTACTTGTTTTTGTCCATTCATCTTGACATATTTGTACATAAGACAGGTGGCATTTTCAAATACTGTAAAACACAAACAAAAATGAAAAATTATGAGGTTTTGATATGACAGCAGTAACTCCTTTAATGTTTCAACAGAAATAAAAAGGAATGCAATTTATTGAGCACAGTATAATGTGTAGAGATACTACCTTTTAAAAGGTTTTAATGAAGGAATTTAAAAAATTCCTTAATTTTTTTTCCTTTCAAATCCATCCAGGAGGACAGAAAAGTTCCTCTAATTGATGAATCCCTAACATACTATCCACATTCAATCACTGAATGAGGGAGCCTGGTATTCATGCCATGTGTTTGAGCTGCTGCCACAATGGTCAAAGTCACATTCCATGCCAAGGCAATCCGTCTGGCTATTTATCCACTTTTGGAAGGAAGAAACAATACTTCCTCTAGGTCTTACAGTAGTGCTGGATGAACACAGGAGGATAGATTTTCAGGTTTGCCAAATATTCCCCAGAGGAGCATTTATTCCCTGAGGTAAGGCTGTGCCGTTCATGCTCTGCTGCCTTGTTCAATCCTGACCTAGCAGAAGGATTCTAAAAAGGTACACGGCCTAATGATCTGTTAATCAACAATTCAGTATTTTCAGAGGCTTTATTTGTTCATTTATTATTGGGCCCTATCTTGTTGTAACCTGTATGCAAACTAAATGCTGTACAGTAACCCCACAGTTTCATGCAGATTAGCATTCGCAGAGTCAGTCTAACGTGGATACACTGAAAAGTTGTCAACCGTCATAAAAAATTGAAGAAGCCTGCTGCAGCATGTAGCATGACTGCTCTGTGTCTTGTCCTAGTTTAGTGTTTTAACTAACTGCTTTTTAACTATTTATTTACCTTTATATTTTCTTTAAGGGTAATTCATTAAACTGAGATTAGAATAAACTCAAAGTGTTCTGGGAGCATATTTGGGGGCATATTTAGGGTTTACACAATAAAAATAGGCATTTTCTTTACCAAAACACAACAATGTGGTTTTTCACTATACGCAGGTGCTCTTAAAATGTAACCCTGCCAAAAGTGGGGGATTACTGTATACCAAATATGACTTGTAGCTGTGCCCTTACTCATTAAGAGACAGTTTCTCAAACACAGATGAAGCCTTTTCCTGTATGTTTATCTGGACTTAAAAAGGTAAAACATGAGCTAAGACTAGGTCTGCATGGCTTCCGCAACACAGGTTATCTTAAAGTGCTCATTTGGCAATTTAGCCTTTCATTTCTCGCTCACCCCAAACATAGTTGATAATATAAGATATGTTGGCATCTGTTGCTTCTTTTTAAGGTTACCTCTTTTTGCACTAGAGTAGGTGTGCTTAAACTCTCTATCTTGGGGGCCTAGGCAAACAAGACATCCAAATATTGAGATAAAGGTACCTAAAGAATTTTTAGGAGTATTTGTGGGTTTCTAATACTGTATGACACACTGTTACCTCAAACGACTAAAAATCTAAAACAGTAAGAACAAAAATAAGCACACTTTTTGAAGACTTTCTTTTTTTGCTTTTACATTTGAAGGAACTCTCTTTTAGTATGAAAGTTTAGCATGAAAAAAATGGTATGAAATTTCAGATGCCAAACTTGACTGACTACTTGACTACATTTGGGGCACATGGAGAGCTGCACAAATGAGATATTTGGCTGAAATATTGATTTAAAGACATTAAAAACAATTTACTATTTCTTCTCTACAGTGAAGAGTCCTTAAAGAGATGATTCAGGGAATAAAATAATGCTTGTTCCTTAGCAAGAGTTCTCTTTATTCTCGCGGGTCTGGCTCTTACTGTTTGCTTTAGATCATGCCTGGCATTCAAACAAGCTCTTCAGACTTAGACTGGTATGAGATACCTTTTCTGTTCGTAAGACAAAAAAAGATCATAGACCAGAGTCACAGCCCTGAAAACTCAAGGTTTTGCTACTGCTTCACTAATCCTTTTATGAATCCTTTGCACCAGCCACCATATTCACTATGTTTAAATAGCAACAAGAGAGCGGAAACAAAGTTTACATGACATTGCTGAGCATCATATGCGCAAGTTTTTTTCCCGGACCATTGATTTCCTAGAACATGCTGATCTTAATTTCCCAGCACACAGGGCTTACGTAATTGCCAATTAATAGAGGGTTGGAGTGCAAAAGAAAGGAGAGAAAACAGTTCCATTAAAGCCCTTCCCACCCATTAAACAATCCCTCTCCGGTCTACAGTAAACAAATTCCCTTTAACTGACAGCAAGCTCCTCTGAGGCCAATCATGGCAAATAAATGCAGAAAATGACTCCACAAGCAGTTAGCAAGGCTGCTAATTGCATGCTTTAAGTAGAGAAGATTGTTATTTTAGTTTGAAGCGGTTAAAAGCTGCATAGTGCAGTTGAAAAACAAGTGAAAATGGAGTGGGGTCACTAATAATACACTCAGTGGCCTTCTTATTATATGTTACTCTGGTCCATACATCCATACACAAGTAAAGCAATAATGGGTTACCAGCAAAACAAACAGGCTTGACCACAATTAGACCTGCATTTACTGTGTGATTGTAGCAAGCAACAATTAAAATTGTTAAAAAAGGAACGTGCTCCACATTTCCACATTCATCCATACCCATGATCTTCTCCATAACCAGAGATAGAGGTGTTGCACATACTGTACACTCCTTCACAAATTCTGTGATCGCTGTAGAGAGTTACAGGGAAGAACACCATGTAACACTCCACATGATCTTATGCCAAAAATGAGGAATCTTCAGTGTGAGACGAGAACTCGCTGGTTGTCTGGTGCTGGATTTTGTTAGATATAGATATAGATTTGTTTTACATTTTACTGTGCAGTATTTAAAGCCACCATTGGCTTCAGCCAATCAGTTCTTCATTAAAATAAATTAGGTGTGCTGATGATGAAATTAAATGAATCCGTGCAGAAGTTGTAGTGCAGTGAGAAGTCAAATACTAGAACAATGTTCTAATCAGGATTTAAAAATAAGTAAATATGAAGTAAAAACATCTTTTATTGTATTTGTTTATACTACAATAAAAAAAACACACTTAATACCAAATAAAACTGGTTCAAACAAAGCCTCTTATGCAATATCTTTTATGAGGTCTAGCATAATTAATCTATTTGCTCCTACATAATGTCCAGTTTAGCCACAGCCAGGATTAGTTTAAAATTCTACTTCATTAAATCCAAAGTTATGCAATAACTTGATCTTGAATTAACACTTTGTTAATGATGGTTCTGGACTCTGAAGTCAGAGGTTTGAAGGAAGTCACTCCTTTAAATGTATGAAATGAATCTGCCAGCAACTCAAGCATACTAAAAAGCTCATCCTAATCAGATAACAACAAAGACATCCACCCCACCCCCACACTCTTCCACAAGTGTTGTCATTAGTATTTCTCTATTAAAATGCAAATGAGGAACTGAGATAGCCCTGAATTTGTTGGTACATGCCTCACGCTGTTCGATCACTCAATGTTTTTGGTGACACTATTTTAGGTTTCTATTACAATGCCCTTGTAATGCCTTTATTAAGGCTTATCAAGCCTATAGCTGCCATTATTGTCCATTACTGTTTTATGAAGCATTCACTGGAGTGAATTAGGCATTTTAGAGCAGCTGTATATGTGCATTGCATTATAATACATTATCTTATCATTTATTTGATTAGTGCTTTAAAACAAAACAAGCCAGTGACTGCCTGGAAACTACGTTTAGAAACATTGTTAATACAAACCCCATACACAAATCAGGGACATAAAGATTTAAATATAAACATTTTACAAATGGGCGAGTCCCTGTCTCACGCATGTAAACCCTGGGATAAGCTCCAGGTACCCACAACCCTAGTGAAGATTAAGTGGTTACCCCATACTTCCTGTGAAGGGAAATCTTAATGATTCAGCACACCAAGACATTTTAGACAATGCCATGCTTCCAACTTTGTGGACACAGTTTGGGGAAGAACCTTTTCTATTCCAGCATGACTCCGCCCTAGTGCACAAAGCAAGGTCCATAAAGACATGGTTGGAAGAGTGGCTGCACTAAGCCCTGACCTCAACTCCATCCAACACCTTTAAGCTTAACTGGAGATGTGAGCCAGGCTTTCTCATCCAACATCAGATCCTGACCTCACAAATGTTCTACAGAATGAATGGACACAAATTCCCAGAAACTCCAAAATCTTGTGTAAAGATTTATAGCTGCAAAGGGGGGGGGCAACACCATTTTAAAGTCTATGTGGTGGAATGCATTAAAGCCAATGATCGAGTGTCTCAATATTTTTGTCTTTATAATGTATTTATATGTGTATAAAATAGTGTATAGTGTAGAGAATTTTTATAATATTTTTATATTATACTGTTATATTGCATAGTGTTTATTCTTTCTTTTGCACAGTCCAACATTGTAACAATGAACATTTTCCACTAATAAATGCTTATCTTGTTTTTTAAATCTTATAATGGCCACCTAAATCTTATAATGGCCACCAAATAAAATGTTACCCAGATTTTCACAAACACTGGCAAAAAAACAAGAGGATGGATCAAAGATGGGGAGTGTGACGTCTTCCCTCAAAACCTCCTGAGCTGTCTGGGAGGCAAAAAGTCAGGGGTGAGTTGGAGGAGCGAATGTGAAGGATGTTTGCAGAAAGCTACATGGCAATTGTTTGTTTGCTTCACTACATTCTGTTGGAATTTCAGGGGGCTGTCAGAAGCATGAGCAATGGAGCTTCAGCTGGAGAAGTGAGTCGGCTTCAAAAGCCCTCAGCAGACTGAGCTGATTCAAACAGACTCCCTTTTTTCAGCCAGGACATTAATAATTCATAAGAAAGTTGGCAATTTCTTTTGCAGTGCCTGGTCTGAATGCACATTGATTAAAAAAAAAATACTAACACCACTATTGTGGTTCCTCTTCCTCAAACCAAAGAACACAGGCTGTGTGCCTCTAATTTAGCATGCGCTTCACCAAATCAAATAATTTCACGCACAAAGCAGTGAAACAGACTGTCAGAATAAAGATTATCAAATAGTTATTACTTCTCTTGAATTTTCTAAAGACTTTCTTCTTATTTCATGTCTTTTCTTATAAGTGGATAAGAGTGTTGTAATTAGCATGAATGCCACAATTACTGTCTTCATATCTGGCACTCTATATTATCCATAATTAAAATGAGGATCATTAACATAATTGCAATTGACATTGTGGCACAAACATCACCAATAAGTAGCATACAATAATCTTAATTGTTATAGACTAAATAGCATCATAATCTTACCACAAGTAACATAGTTGTAGGTTCTTCTATGGCACTGATCCAAAGAACCCATTATTTAAGAGACGGTAGTGCTGCTAAATCTACAGAGAAGAACATTTTTGGCAGGTCTGGTAGAAATTTTAAGTTTAGCAGTAATTGAACCAGTAGTCATTATGTCAGTGGCCAGAATTCAGAGAACATACCACTGGTGTCACTACAGCTACAGAGTCACTATAGATTCAGTCATTATCAGTTTCAAAATGTATCTCCAGAATCCCCTCCTGATGTCTATCTGTACTAAATATTATCTCTATGCTACAGCATTTGCCACAGGATATGCAGATGACAAAGGAATCTCATAATCCTCCTTCTGTGATAGCGAGCAGTTATTTCCAGTGTGGGAAGTAAATCTCTGCTTCCCACAGAAATTGATGCCCTCCTGAAATGCTGGCTCTTCGGTTTTGAAACTTTTTTTCCTTCCTGGATTCTCGAGAGATGCAATTATTGTGCAGTCAACTTGTAAGGCTTATAGAACCAGGGGATAGGTGCCCCCTTCTGCTTCCGTCCCTGCCTCTACGTCAGCTGTTCCTTGCGTTTATTTTTAACAACTACAGTTGCAGTAGGATTGATGCCCTTTTTTAAGAGTTTATCTATTGTGTCTGTGGCATGTGACGTTATGACATTTTTTTAAAATTCAGAATGACATCAACTTCTCTTGGGGAAGCTTCTGGGAAGGACCTAACTGTGCAAAATAGGACAGACAACAGGAAGGGTTGACAGTTACCTTTTCCATTATGGTTGTAAGATAAGAATTGGGAAATACCTTATCCCTGGTGGTGAATTATGTAATTATATTGAACTGTTTACATTTATGCTCTAAAAAAGAGGCTGTTAAGCACACAAATATTTACCACTCAAACACACGTGAATGTTTTACACACAGTGTAAATACAGATGATCCAGTTTAAAACAGCATATAGCTGAGCTGCTGAACTATTTAAAAACAAAGATGTTGGATGGTACCATCCAATAAACACCAGTATAATAGTCACTTGGTCTTTGTTCAATGGTCTTTGTTCAATCTTTCCCTAATTTTATCTATATAAACACTGGGATAGTAACATATTCAAAGCTAGAACAGACTCTAACCAAGATTCGTTTGAGTGCATTTATTAAAGGGACAAAATAAAACTTAAATACAATTTCATATAATCAGATTAAAGATTTGGAAAACGTCCTTTCCGATGATGTGAGGTCTTGAAGGTTTAGGGAGGATGTTCAGAAAAGCTGCTTTGGAATACACTTTTGAGGGAAGTCAGTTTTCATTATTACAATAATACAAATTTTAATGCTAACTACTATATTAACCTATTCCAAAATAGAACCCCAGTTAACTTTGCACAAAGTAGCCACAGACATAGTTTAATAAAAACTGCAGACAGAGATATAGCAGAGTTGTGACATGTGCACTTGTACAGGAGTGTATGGACCCTTATTTATTATTCATGAATAGAAGTGTGAATTATAGCAGCCAAAGATAATAATCACTGGAGAATATAAAATTCAATCAAAATTTCCGTTCATTATAGAACATACATTTACTTCCAATATTAACACATACTTGCTAGCCCATTTAAATACCAATGAAATAGGTTTAAAATATTATTGTAAGAAGGAATAAAACATGAAAAATTCAAACCTATTTCTGTACAGTATAGAGAACAACGGCACGCATGTGATTTTTTTAATAGAATATTTCAACATACTTTTTTTTGGGGGGTGCATGCTTGTTGAAATTTTCTATTAAAAAAATCACATATGCACATTTCCTGACTGTTTAACAGTTCTATTTATTTATTCTAAGCAGTTTCAGAGGACAGTTTCATGGGAACATTTTAAAATGTTTAATAGCAATAAATCACACTCATAACTAAATTTACTACACATTTTGAATCCTGTTCTCTATAAAGCAGAGAAATAGGTTTAAAATGCGACATTTTAAGAATAAAACAATAGATTTCTAAGTTTTTGTCTTTTAAAAATATTGGTTAGCTTTAATAAGTAATGTTTTTCCTGTTGTCAGTGCACTTTAGCATCAAAATAAAGGAATATTCCACTCTGCCAGGAATGGGTAAAGTATGGCTGTAGGAGGTTAGACACATTTGTTTTGAAATGATTTCTGCTGTGTTGGATAAGTAGCTGTAGAACAATTTGCATTATTCTTTTCTTCTGATAGATTAGTCAGTTCTCAGCCGCCTACTTAGTTTTGTCTTGTTTGTCATTGTTGGCCCAGTTCTGTATGGTGGCTCACCCTTCAAGCCTCCTGCTTCTGTTTACACTGAGCAAATAAACACCATGTTTGCGTGTGAACTGTGTGGTTGTGCATGTTAGTCTGGAGGTGGGATATTACAGTACCTCAGCATAATACCAAGATGATGAAGACGGCAGGGTTGGAAAACACCCCTTCCTTTTAAAGGGGAATTTCTGCATAATTTAGACACTGAGATGAAAACAGTTTTTTCCAGAGTGATTTGATGGGAAATAGTACACAGTTTATGATTTTAAATCAATTTCCATTGGGTATTATAATTATTATCGGTATCATCACCATCACACATCCACACAATAACTGTAACATGATGCTACTTTGCTGTGCGATTTCTTATTGGGTTTATCATTGTATCTTATTGGGTACCTGTATATATATCATTGTAATGTACTGTATATCATTGTGCACAATACATTATGGTCTTACCGGGTGCAGTATAATGAGGTTGTCTTAACAGGTGGTAAATCATGTGCTTATGTGAATGTCACTCCTAAAGTCAACATTACTTATATGCTACTGATCTCTACTATGTGTGATAACATACTAGGTTTGGAGAACAACTCAACCACAATTTTTGGTATCAGTAATTCACTTAACTGTAAGTTACTTATCTATAATATTTATACTCACCCACCATTTATGTACAAAGCATAGTGTATTTCATATTTGATTTTTTCCTGCAGATAGTTTTAGACTTTATTTTATTGTCTCTGTGTGTCTGTGCGGCCATAACATAGTCAGGTTCCCTGGGGATCAATATGGTTTTCTGTTTCTGATTATTATTGGGAATTATAATCTAATGCTGCATCATCCAGATGGCCCAAAGTGAAGGCCTGTCTCACAGAGCAGCAGACAAACATTTATATTTTTCAAACTTCACAGAAAGAAGCCACCGTCTGTCTCTAAGATTTAAAGAATGAAGAAAAAAAAAAGTTTAAAAGATTACCAGGGAATTTTGTGTTATTGTGACATGAACAGCAGAACATTATGCAATGTTTCTTTGAAAATGGGTGGATATAAGGAGAGCACTGATCATAGATCAGTGGTTGTATCTTTTAGATCAGTAAACCTACAACAATACCGGCTTACCAAGGGTTCTCTAGAACCTTTGTAATATTGGCATGAACCTGGTAGGACTTGACTATTTGCGTTTAGCTTGGTACAGGTTCAAAGGACATTCTTTAAACATTGGTTGCATTCAACTCAGGTCTCCCGTTTCGATGGATCCTGGCCTGGATTGACCCTTGCTAAGACAGAATCTGCCTACAGTCGAATGTATCTCTTCAGCAAGAGTTCACAGCTTAACTGGACAACAGGCCAGCTCAGGCTACATTCAGGTTTGGACAAAACTTTGAGTTACAATTGGGTCCAGTCAGCAGTTTCATTCTGGCAGTGCAGCCGGCTTTCTGTACTGCTTAGCGGTCTGTTTCGTATTCACATGCATTTTAGAGTCTATTCAGTGTTAACAAACAGCAAAACACTTCTGTACACGAGCCTGTTTCAGTGTCAATCGGCTGCGTCTGTATTGTACTATTAATGATCAACTATTAATTATCAACAATTGTACTATTGATTATTAACTATTCATTACCTATCAATTATCGTTTGAACACGTTCCACAAAACTGAATTACAATCAAAACCTGAATTCTATAAATAACTGAAAAATAAAATTATACAACAAAAATTACAATAATCACACTGTAATAGTTCAGGTCGCACATGACCTTTTTGGTTCCTGTGCACACTCGAGAAATCTGTGAACCCCCAGCCGCACCCCTCCACTAAGATACAGTGTTGGGTTTGGTAATTCTACTGGGCTGGGATTACAATCTTTATAAATAGAGTGCAAGAGCTAAACAACAAATTGAGTCTGGCCTGTTCAGATAAGGTAGTGGATATTTATTCAGTTTCATTCTAGCGTGATTAGATGCTTCATCAGATTATTTGTGGGGTTCACCGCACTCGAACTACGCTGCTCATATTCACAAATTACAGTTGGAGCCCAGCTGTTGCAGGTGGCACACCTGTCCACAAGTAACAAGAAAAGCTAGATTATCTATTCAGAAATGAATGTTGTAAATACACCACACAAAACAAATGTTGCTCTCTTATGGGCAATGTAGTTAATGTAATTCTTATAAAGTGCTTCTTTATATAATTTATACTGCGATCAGCTACACTACTTCAGTAACTACAGTGTGGCAACGTGTTACCCTGGACATTGCATAAGGTATGACAACAAATTGTGTGGTTTGGAAATGTTATTCTATTACTGAAAGAACTACAAATCAACAGTGAAGTGTTCAACACCTTCAAAAAGTACCATTATTTGTAAAAAGGTACACATTTGTCCCTTTTCCCTGGGGAAAATGTATTTAGGGTAAAATATCAGACCTAAAGGAAAACGTTGTTCCTTTGATGGCACATTTATATAGTTTGTAACTTAATGAACAAAAAATGTACTATGTAAAAACAGCTGGTAGCCTAGTGGTTAGGGCATTCACCCTGCGACCAGAAACCGCGTTCGATCCCCAAGACCACTAGACACAGCTGAGGTACCCTGAGCAAGGTACCGTCCCCAGACACTGCTCTCCGGGCGCTGTGTTCCTGCTGCCCCCTACTTCACTTGGTGAATGGGTTAAATGCAGAGGCTGAATTTCGTGCTGTTCACACTGTGTGCAGTGGTGTGTTCACGTATGACAAATGGTCACTTTCACTTCCCTTTTTACTGATCTGTATAAAAAATACTTACTGCTATAAGTTAGCTCCAGTTTTCTGTGCTAAGTGCATGGAAACTAGTCGAAATTATTGTTCACAGTTAGTGATTTTAAACACCAAAGATAATGCTAGATATGGTAAAGACTCCACACATTAATCACAAGTAATTAAGCCAAGATTTCAGATCCTATGGTGGTTCTGCTGATCATTCTGCAGGATGAGTTTGGCTTTTCACACACAGCTGTCCCTGACCAACTGTTGACTTTTGAGCTTGCAAACTGAATTAATTAATTGTTAACAATCACACCAAAGATGTCAGCATCTGGTGTGTGTGTGTCTCACAATGTCTAGTGAGAAATTGTAATAAGAAAACAACACAAGTGTGGATAATTGAACATGCATTTTTGCTCTCTTTCTCTGGTCCTCGCTTGTGCGGAGGCAGCACTGTTGTGCTCAGTATTTGCGAGGTGGAGAACACTGATTGCTCAGACGTGAAATGAATAATACCTTGAGTTCTTTGTGTTCTCGCGCCCTCTGTCATGTACATTTGTGCCAAAGTGAGGGCGTACACAGGTTTCGCTTTAGCAGTAACACTCACCATGAAAGTTTAATGTGTAGGGGACTCTTTCTGCAGTTTTACTTTGAAGATAAGCAATTTCAGTGAATGTAAGTGCTGAAAACATCATTAGAGGCTCATAAATGTCACTGTGCATAATGTGAGGCCCCATAGGTTATGGTGATATGTCTCATGGGGGAGCCAGGCGGTGTGCCATCAGCATTTTGGAGATTCCATTTTACAAGATGATGCAAAGGTTGCTTAGAGAAAATCTGCAGTTCAGGGATCATACATTGTTGTGAGCAGCTGGGTATATGGTGAGCTGTAATTTAAGATTCACACCGATTTGGAAGTGCACAAAAAAGAGAAAGAGCAAGCCATGGACTGAGCGAGTTTAAAATACTCTTTTAAAGGAAAACTGCACAAGAAATGAATGTATGAGAAAGGAATGTAACCATTAACTGAAATAAATGTTATTAAGTAGATAAAGTGTCCACTTGTCATACGTGAACACACCACACAGTCTAAACAGCACAAAATTCTTCTCAGCAGCAGGCAGCCAGGAACACAGCGCCTGGGTAGCAGTGTGAAGGGACAGTACCCTGCTCAAGGGTACCTCAGTGGTGCCAGCAGCATTCCTGATATTCGAACCCACAGTCTTCTGATTGCAGGGGCAGGTCCCTAACCACCAGGCCCCCACCCCTTGGGTGTAAGGGTGGTGACTAACTTTCCGAAGCAGCCAGTCATGTACTAAAGCGTAGCACTTCCACATCCAGTAGCTACTGACAGAGCTTTGGCATTGAGCACTGCCAAACTTACACGCAGTGATTGGTAGCACTATGTTTCAGTGGCAGCATTCGAGTCCATTGGCTTTAGGGGGACTCAGGGGGACCAATCATATTCTAAAGTTCCATCCTGGGCCTAAATGCCTATGGGGACTTGTCGACTGTGACTGCTTGTAATTTTAAAGACAACCCCAAAATGTTACAATCCTCTGCATATTTGTGCAAACTGATATCCTGTAACTTGCTTCAGAACGTTTCATTTTATCACTGTATTGTAATTTCTTATTTATTGTTCAAGGGGATGGAAATGAGTATTTTCTGATTTGTAGTTATTTGTTCTTGCCTGATATGTGTGAGATTTAGACTTCTTACGCTTATTTAAAATTGGATCCCTCACAAACCCATTCCTTTTGGTATATCCATCATGGTGTATCCAAGTCAAGCATCTCCAAAAGCCAAAAACTGAGAAAATAATATTTAAAGATTACACCTCTTAAAGTGGAATGCTTTATCAAGCTGGAGTCCATGAGGTGTAAAACTGTTATTGAATTCATGAACCTTTACAACACATAAAAAGAGAAACTCATTAAACTTTATTATAGGTCCAACACATACTTTAAAAACAAAGACTGTCTTTATCCTTTTTCTTTTATGGTGGAAAACACACTTCTGTCTCATTACATTTCACTTAATTAATCTTCCCCACATTGATGAATAACTAAGACATGAGTCATCACATTTGTACACTATATGGCAACCTGACCTTCATACACTTATTAATGTGTGAATTAATATGGAGCCCCCCACACAATCCCCCAACACTTTTTGCATCCCCCAACCACATTTGCAGCTTTAACAGCCTCCACTCTTTTGAGAAGGCTTTCGTGTGTGTGTGTGTGTGTGTGTGTGTGTGTGTGTGTGTGTGTGTGTGTGTGTGTGTGTGTGTGTGTGTGT
>JBBPCW010000014.1:10980501-10992927 GCA_037974425.1 Phenacogrammus interruptus | reverse complement strand
GCTAGTGCTAACTCTGTTATCCGGGACAGGAGAGTTTAGAAAACCACGCCTACTTTTGCGCTGAGACCGCAGCAAGCGCAGCACGTTCTCGTTGTTTTTTGAGAGGACGCGCAAACCCTCCGTTCGGTCTGAAAGCCCCATGAGGCCTCCGTTGAGCGTACACGTGAACGCAGCGTGAATGCGCGTGTCTGTGCTGCAAGTAAAGCGCATGCGCAAGATCGGTTTGAAATCAGCAACACGTGAGTGATCGGCCGATCACCGATCAGGCCAATCAGGCCAAAAATTGTCTGTTTCCGATTGCTGGCTGATCGATCGGTGCATCCCTAATAAAAATATTATATTACTAAAAAATATTATATATAATATATTACAACACGATATTTCTACAATAGAGATTCACATCTAAATACAGATCACATCCAAATACTACAAGCTTACATGTTAGAGGACCTTTTGGCCATGTTTTCGTACTTCATGACTTTATCGTCACCTGAAAGAGTGAAAAAAATTCTAAATAATATTACAAGCTGCTGCTTTTACACCAAGGTGAGAAGGTCAGCAACTGTCTGAGCTCAAATAAACACTCAGTACTGACTGCTGTGGCACTGTGCAGTTATTATGAAGAACTTTTGTTGTTTTCATAAGAACCATAATGAATTTGTCTTTTTTCATTCATTATTTGAATGCTAATTCTACATGCACAGCCATGCTGCTTCAGGTGTGAAGCCCAACCTACTATTTTCCTTGGCCGATGCTAGCGAAGGGGGGGAGTATTCACTCACTCAGAATTCTTTTGGAAAAAATAAAACCATTCTTAACACTTGCCAAAAGTCCTCCAAATATGCACTTAATGAACATCTCCCAAAAAGATATTACAAGATAGGTGGTAGCGTTCCATGGCAAATCTGTCAAAAAAATTATAATAATATCATATTGTGAGGCTCTAGTGATCCTCAAGCCTAATTATAGAACATGTGCACTTTCATAGATCTATGTCTAGTCACTAATTAGGTCTGCACACTACATTGCTCAAAGAGTGAAGATCCTTCAACAAAGGATTCAATTCATCTGGTACTAAAAGACAGCAATAAAAAGGTTCTCAGAGAAGCAACCCAAACCCAAACACATATTTCCTCACAATGGTGCAGGGTTATTTCAGAAAGGTAGTCACTGCTAAGCTATCCTGGCTGTTCAGATTGCTGTGAGCCCTAATTAGTCATTGCTGGAGCTCGCTCATGTTTATGCTAAATGGCCAGAATGCATACGACTTCTCATCACCACAGTTTAGTTGAACAGTTTAGTTTTTTCTTAGATCGTGTGAGGTTTATTCCTGGAACCATTATGTTGCTGCTACTATTGCTTCTCCAGTGTTGCAGAGGTGGACCATGTGACTGTGGGCATTTCATTAGGATTTTCATAACTGTCAAAGTGTAGGTCTGCTGTGCTGGGTAAGAAATGAGTACATACAATTTGGAAAGTCAATTCCCAATATAGTATCTCTCTTCTCCTCCCATGAGCCTGCTGCTTCATCTTTAGAAGCTATTGGTCACGCAGCACATGAGCTTTCCTCCCAATTAAACATGGCTGATTGGTTCTCAGGAACCCTCTGCCAAGCATAATACATTAAAACTCAAACAGGAACTCCAGCGACAGAAAGTAGCTCTAAGAACAGCTACCAGTGAAATGCCAGGCGTAATACGTCATATAAAATATACTAATAAGCCATGGGACACTATGTGCTTTCACCATGGCTAAGAGGTTTTCTAAGCATAAAGCAAAGCTTTTACATAAACAGAGACAACAAACCAAAAAATTCAACAAGGTTTAATCAATAATTTCTATTATAAATAAAAATAATATCCAAAGTACCCTGGGCTGTGGGTGCTTAGCAACAAGGTCAAGATTATTTGAACACATTTTGTTTTGTTTTTTTAACAATAGTTCATTAATTATTTTAATTGATGCGTACATTTATTTTTGATTGTTCATACATTAGTTGGTTCTGTAAACCTCCCCCCCCCCCAGTATGCATGCAGTGCGATTCAGTCCATGTGCTTTGATCCATACAGAGATCTATAATACCCCACAGCTGTGAGTTGTTATGTCTAATTGTCTTCAAAATCCTTTAGAACAGTTGCTGACCCATTCAATAAGCACCTTCACTGTTGTCTGCCAGGCACAAAAGCTCAGGGAGTGATCTATTAAAAGACACAGACCACACTGCATAAGTGCGAAATGCTCCCGGAACTATATAAATGTCAGTGACATTATGGCACGCAGTGACAAAACAGCTACTGACTCTTTAATAACGGCTACTTCTATTAAAGAAGTTAACATTCACTAGATATGATGCAGAAACCCATATGCCACACTACTCAATAAGACGCGATGATGTCATACATGGGGTAATGCAAATACATTTACTCAAAATGTACCGAACTGAACAAAATTAGCCTTACTGTAGCATCTGGTATCATTTTCTTTACTTGTAATTGCTCCTTGACTGAAAACAAGCTCTTTAAGACCACTTTGGCTGTTGAGTATGTCAAGTATGAATAAAAGATGAAACATACTTATTGCATATATCTATTCAATTAAAATGATAAATAAATAAAGAGCACCTTATATTAAAACACTGCTTCCAATGAAAGCTTCTGTCCATCATCGCTCGTAGCAGCATAGCATGCATGACTAACGACACAAGTTATAGATTTATGGGTCCGTTTCTGCCATGACATGAATGGACGGCTTTAATAAGATGAAGGCTCCATACTGGCAAGAAGGGCAGTAGCCATTAGTCATAAGAATCAAAGGCAGGCATGATTAGAAATATGCGGAGGGAAACAACCAGAGGTGGGTGGCCAGCAATTACATTTACTCAGTCACACATGTAAAAGCAAACTCTACTTTAGTCTCAAATATAAGACCTTGGTTTAATATTAAATATAATATTTAGTAGTATTCTTAGTAGCAGCACAAGCAAATCTCAAATAATATGTAAATGTTTGATTTTGATATCTTGTATTTATTAAAGCAACACGCCACTCAAAGTCATGCATGTCACTGATTTGACTACATTAGCCATGGGAGAATAATGTGGACTCATTTCTGGCAAGTTGGTTTTATATTAAAGCAATAACAAAAATGCCCATTCTTCTATCCAGTTACTGGGTGTCATGCTGTGTGTTATAAAGAAAACTTCCTTATAGGACTTTTGCATGGAGACACTGCATAAACTCTTCACTAGTTGAAAAGTTTACATTAATAAAGTCAGGCTTTGATAAAATTAAAATGGAATTGAATCAACAGATCTAAATATGTAAGGAAAACATGGCGTTAAGTCACTTTAATGAGTGGGCTACAGCCATGAATCAGAGCAGCTGAGCTTCAGCTTGCACTACTATAGATATACTGAATACACAATGATACAATGTTACACTTCTAATGTAATCTCGTAATGTTTCACTTCTACTTACGTCTTTACAATATCAAAGAAAGTACAGTCACAAAGGCCGTCTTTGTTATTTGCCTGCAGGTTGCTGACAAATGGAACTCTGCTTCCCGGGGTAAAGATGTCAGGGGTCATTCTGTCAGCAAACAATTCCATCAACTTAGCCTCACGTTTGGGACCCTGCTTAGGCATAATTAACAGCCCGCCCAGGAGCAGGCATCCATCTTCCGCCTTTAACGTCCTGCTCATTCCTCATTCATGGAGAGTGGCTCTGCTCCTTCCCCCCTCATATGGCAGCCGTCTAAAAATACTTCTGAGGTCATTTGCCATGCTTATTGCAATCAATAAGAAGCCATGCTTTTCCTGCACACTCAGGTTTGTTTGACTTTGAGCTCGCCATGGTGAGCCTAGCTGAGATAACAAGTGTGCGTGTGTGTGTCTACGTGATTTTCAGTGTGCGTGCGCGTGTGTGTTGCAAGGTGTGACGCAGCAGAATTGTGAAGTGCTGCATCCCTCACATGAAAGTTCTAACAGATCTAAGTTCAAGGCATGCTGAGGTGCTACTTGAACTTAAAAAGAATTTATAATAAGAATCCTTAAAACAGATATTCAGATGGACCAAAAAAAAAATCAAGTGACCAAAAAACAAATACAACCAGGTATATTTTACAGCAGAAAAAGTATCCTAGGAAGCAAAATCACCTTCCAGGAAATTCTACTGACTTTTCAAACTTTTCTAAAAGCCTTTTCATGGTAAAGAAGGTTTTGGTTAGTATTTGAAATGGACATATTTGCATTGCAGACAGGACGACCTCAGGTTCCCATTCTCACCACTGTGAAAAATATCCAATCTTTTAAAATGCACCATTTCACTTTAAATCACTCTGAATTCATGTTTGACATCTCAACCACTGAACTGAAATTCAGCAATATGTGCCATACATCAAATGAGTAAAATATATTAGATATTGTGTTTAAAAGATGATTTGCCACGACATATGTTTGCAGTGTTTTACTGTTCCTGTTATTCTTCCTGTTACAAACACAGGTATATCTTAATATTTGGACTCAATTGCCTTGATACATGTTTCGATATGTCGTGGAAATTCTTGCAAGCTTCCCCTCTCTGCTCCTCTCCATTCAGGTATGTGTCTGCTCTCTAAAGCTTCTTTTCTTGCTCTCTTTAGCAGTGGTAAAGTGCCAGGCTCTGTCAGAGCACTGTGCTGGTCTCCGGGGGAGGCCATGCATTTTTAAACACTTTTCTGCTCCCTGTTCCCTGGAGAAATGAATGCTAAAGGCGGCCGTGTACACCACTCAGAGCAGAATTAATACTGAGCATGCGAGACATTGCAGCCAAAGCTGCCGTGACCTCCAACAACTTACTCCAACACCTTTATGTAGAACAAGCGCTTACTGTAGATCTGCATTTCTCACTCTGCCTTAGTCATTTAAGACTTTAAGCACTTTAATAATAGCAAAGTGTGTCCAGGCCTGGTTCAGATTAATCAAAACCATCTTAGGTAAAGTAAAAACCTGAATTAAACAAGGAATTTAACATATGTAGCTGTATATATATGGTCTTTACCTCAGTTGCGTGTGGCATAGATGCAACACTATGTAGCCTCATTATTCACACTTATCGCAAGGCCATCATACACACCTGAACGGAATGAGCCTCCACTGTGCACCTGTTCCAGGAAAGCTCACAAGCTGAAAATTGTGAATTTAGTTGTAATTTCTATTGTTTTTATTTAATAAAGGTTACAAGAGTTAAAAAACATCAACATGAAGTATCATATTGTGTGTGCATTGTAAAAGTTTACAGGAAATTACATGCAGTCTCTCTTAGATTGTTTGAATGTTACAATGTTTAAATGTTTTATTTTTTTAATCATTTATTGCATTAATATATTCATAATTAAAATTATTTAACTCTTTTGGGGGAAACAGGTGTTAATCACCCTCTCGATAAAGACATGCCTCTTTCATTTTGGAGCAGGAGCTGTAATTCCGCCTTGGTTTGGTCATTGTAAATCTGGGAAAATGATGCATTGCTCATTTTTTAAAACTTTCATTGAAAAGAAAAATGACACTGTTGTTTTAAGCCTATTTATGAAATATTCACATTGT
This sequence comes from Phenacogrammus interruptus, assembly GCA_037974425.1. Classification (NCBI taxonomy): domain Eukaryota; kingdom Metazoa; phylum Chordata; class Actinopteri; order Characiformes; family Alestidae; genus Phenacogrammus; species Phenacogrammus interruptus. Next base: position 10,987,346 of record JBBPCW010000014.1, on the reverse strand, counting down.
CAGTTTATGTAAGTGAGCTTAAAGGGAACACCCTAAGCTTAATGGGGACACCACTAGTTTTGTAATAAAAATAAAATGGATTTAATTTTAAGATCTGTATTTTGTTATATAAATGTTCTTAATCATATATAAAATCATACACTAATTGCAGGGAGTTTATGTTTACTGAATATATGTTTATACTTAAGCTTTTCTTCAGTGAGGTCACACTGATGCGCTCCATTTTTTATGGTACCCGTTAAGCTCATGTTAAAATTATATGGAATCTTTCAAAAATACTGCAACCTACAAATATTAATTCTCAACAGTCTGGAAATAACTGATGTACTGAAGAGTAAAACACAAGATATCATCACTAGTGATTTACTACATCAGCGTAGTGCACAATCTTATTTGTAGGTAGCATGCTAACCACATATCATAGCACTTGCTAAAAGACTGTCTTTTGAAACAACTGTATCTCTAACATCCTAGTTCTAACTTGTTTTAGGTGGTGTTAGAAACATTAATCTATACATTTGTAAAAAAAAAAAATAGTGATACTGTGATAGCCAAGATAAAGGTTGAAGTTTGTGATTTTCTGAGGGGTCTCATTTGGGCAAAGCTTTTATGCGGCTTTCCAAAAGATCGCCAGGATGAGTGAATGGCAGGACATTGTCAGAATATGCAGCAGCATGACTGGCTTAAAAATAGAGGGGACATTTAATAATAACTACATTTATTAACTTAGATTGACACAATTTGTGTTCAAAGTTATAAGTGTGCTTAATGGGTACTTGAGCTTAATTGGGGTGTTTACCCTATTCATACTGTACAGTTTACACTGAACTCCTGCAGTGAACTCTGAATGTAAATAATTTTCTATATAACCCGTGCATATACTGTAATTATAGACTGTACTGTAATTATAGACTGTACTGTTTGGTATAAGGGTTTGTTTTAGTGCTAAGCAACCGAGCACAAGGACAAGGGGGCGTGGCAGATGAGGCCCAGATGTAACAAAAAAAAATTGCACAGGATATCTGCAGGTTCCCTGTTAGTTTCAGTGTTAATGTGGGTGGTTACTGTATTAATGAGAAAACAGATGTGTCGCTTTGTTATATTTTGCAGAAGACATTGCGAATTTTCGCCTCTGAACGGTTGAGGTGGTGTGGGCTCCTGCATGGATGAACATTTGATGTTTCTCTTGATAAAAGGTCTACCAATCTAAATTATACAGGAGTCTCCCTGGAGTCTGACCAGGAACCAAAGCATGTAATGTTAATTATTTACACATCACTTAACTGCATACAGCCTTACGGGCTTACAGGAAGGATGAACTCTGACCTTTTCAAGAGTGAGTTGAGCCCTCTGTGGAGCTGGAGGTTCACATTGATTAGTATTTACAGTAAACTGGGAAAAGGCCTGATTTCTACTGTGCTGGCAGTATGTTGTTGTTTCTTGCTCTGATGCTGGGGACAAGCCATCCAGCCAGCTAAGTGACCATCAGAGAGGTAGTAGTGCTACCCTTTGCTTTTTACTAGCAAAACAGTATACTGTGAGGTACACAGAGTAAAGAAGTTTCTAGTGAGGTATAAATAGGCCACAAGCCACAAGCCTTATTTCAAGTAAGTGTTGGTAGAACAAGCAATTATTTCTGACCTTTAGGGCACATACAGGAGACAAAAAAGAATAAAGGAGGAGTAATATGCACCCTGGTGAAAATAGTGTCTACGTGGTAAAAACACCCTCCCCTTCCCTCCTCTCTCTCTCTCTCACTCTCTCTCCCTCCCTCCCTCTCAAGACACATATATGTATCATTAATTCGTCCTATTCCATGTTTCAAAAACAAATATTTTTAATAATGTAGCAGTGATGACTGAAGTGAGCTTCTTAACATTTTACAAGGAACCCTCCGAGCTAAACTTCTTCAAAACCAAGGCAAACTGCAAAAAACAAACATTTGGCAAGAAAGCCTATATTAAACCTAGTCAATATTACTAGTATTTCTCATTAAACCTTGTTTGTAAGACAATTAAAGAGTATGTAAGAGAATGCAACCTATTTTTAATGACATGAACTTGTTTTATCTTGTGAAGTTGTGAAATACTCCATTGGCAGATAAATAAAGTAACATTTTTTACACCCTGAGTCTACTCACTAGGTCTCTCTCCAATGTTATTCCTAACAGGAACCTGTTTTTGACAGGTATTTTCTAGCCCCACATTTGGAAAGTGAGCTGCAGTGTCTGTTGTGCTCATGACTGCATCATAAAGGAAAGACTATGGCCTACAGCAGTGCTGTTTTTAGGTGTCTATTTTAGGACTGCAAGGTCAGAAGCCCCCAGCAGCAGCAGCATAAAGAGGAGAGGGAGAGAGAGAGAGAGTCTGGGGGCGAAAGACTGCTAAAACGGAACTGGAAGAGCATGAGAATTAATACACACGACGGGTTGGGGGATTGGATATCCCCCAGGGAAGGACTGCGCAATGGACCTTCTTAGTGAAAAATGGCTGGAAGAAGGCCCAAACTGGCCCAGAGATTCAAGGTGGAACATTCATTTTGGAGATTTCTACAACAACATTGGTATAAGCACATACTTCTACGCTCTGGTACCTCACACATCCTACGTCCCAGAAGGCCATTTAGGTCACATCTCCTTGATTTCTCTTTCATTGTGACCCAGAAATTTTTAGCTAATCCATCATATTGGAAAAAAATGTTCCTAAATGGTTTTTGACTTGAACAGGTTGTATCTCTTACAGAAGCTTGTATGCAATGTGTGGACATTTTCATGTTCCTGATGGTTTTGATTAGATAAGTTAGATTAGGAATGGAACAAATCTCTTCATAGTGAGTAGACCATGAAGGTTAAGCACTCTTGTTCTATGGGGTCGTTCTACAGAAACGTTCTCAGCACCTTTATGATGGTACTTAACAGAGGCAGTTCTCTGTGCCCTGTGAAAGGTATAAACGATATAAAACAACACTTTAATTTCAGGCTCTGTACAATGAGTTTTATCCAGGCTGTGTATATACCTATGTGAGAAAGAAATTATTTTCTGGATCTTGGTTTTATATATTACTGACTATATTGCTCTCATTTCTCTTATTGACTGTCTCAGTGGGTGCAGTAGAAAATGTGGCCATTTCACAGTGTTACAGTGCTCTAAAATAGCTCTCTATAGTATAAAACCCACACGTGTCAGACTTTTCAAGTTGGTTAACGCTAAAATCCAGACATGGTCATATAGTCATAAGCATGTGCCAGCCAAGCATGTCATTACAAAGCAGTGTTTAGTGCAGAAACTAAACATTCCCTTTCTACGCTTTTCTGAACCCATTTACCACCACCAAGATAATGCCAATTTATGCTAAAATCTGAATGCCATTACCAATGTTCACACCAAGCAAATGTTCATGAATGTTATCATTTCATAGCAGCTCTCCAGTTTAAACACATACACTTAAAGCTTGTAACATTCAATTAACGTTCTTTACTTTGGATGATACATTTTGGATGCTGAAATATCCCTCTAAATATTACTGGAGCCGCTTAGTTCATTAGTCGCATGCCCAACATACTTCACTGGGTTGAAGTGCTTGTTCAGTGTGACTTAAAAGTAAAATACACCCCATTATCAGATACTACACTCTAAAAACCAAACTTGGCAAATAGTTGCCTGAAAGCTATTAAAGGGGTCATATTATGCAAAACTCGCTTTAGTTATAATACGTCTATGGGCGATACAAAACACGTTCAAATCACTCACATAAAGAGATCGCACCAGCTTTATTCTTCACAGTTTCAGGCCCTTTCAAAATGAGCTGTTTGGACGGCGAGCCCATTGTGATGCAATACTGGATCAATTTGCATAGAACCGTCCCTCATCTGTTGAGGCACCACCCACTAGATTAGTTGACGATCTGCCATTTTGTCTGTGTCATGGTTCGGTCAGCGGTCGTTAAGGACCGCTGCTTTTTGGTTTTGCTGTTCTGTTTATATTTGGGTTTTTGGGGCCTTTATTATGGTGTTTGTGCTTTTGTTACGTTTCATGTAACAGTGTGGTTTTCTGTCCTGGTCACGTGTTCCTGAGTTGCAGCTGTGTTGAATGTTCGTCATCATTAGGTTTTGCTATTTAAACTCTGTTCTGTGTTTCATGCCTTATCTGTCCATCGTCTTTCGTGAGCTTCAGTTCCAATGTGTTCCTGTTTCGAGTTTGCCCTGATTCTTACCCACGTTGTTTGTTTTGGCCCGCGTGCCTCTGTTCCTTTCTGTTTTTAAGTATAATAAAGACAAATTTGCATGGAACCCCTATCTCCAGCCTGCTCCTTCCAAGAGAGCTCTCGATCGTGGAGTGTTAGCCTCCGCGATCGTTACAGTCTGCTAGTTTTATGAGCACGGATAAGCTGAGCGCTATGGCTACAGGCAAAGGCAAGTTACATGTGTTGTGTTGTTGGCTGCAAAGGACTGTGTGGCTCCATTTCATTTTTAATGGCCATGTCCCAGCAACAATTGATTTAAGGAAAAATTCGAATAAGGAGCTGTGAATAAGGAGCTTCAGTGTCATGGGGAGATCTGTACCTACTGTCCGTGACAAGTCAGCAGATGTGGGAGATGTTAAATACTTTCAAATAATTACTTTTGTGTTTCTATTGCAGTTAAGTATGAACGAGCTTGTTCGTTTCGTAAGCATGGAATGGGTGGGGCGTGACCAGCGACAGCTTATTTGCATGGAAGGGACAGAGCCCTGAATCGGCTCGTTTTGAACGGGACTGAAACTGTGAAGAATAAAGCTGGTGAAATCTCCTAATGTGAGAGTGATTTTGTGCACAGAACTTCATGAACATGATTTGCATAGGCCATAGACCTATATATTTTTTGAAATAAGTGAGCTTTGCATATGTCCCCTTTAAGAAGCACAGTTCTGTGGCTTGAAAGTGATGTTAAATTAGAATGTTTTGTTTCATGTTGGAAACACTGAGTTAACTTGATATTCTAAGTCTTACTTCAGAGTTATATTTTATTAATCAGATGGGCTATGATTAGACAGCTGACACAGGTCACATACACTATATGGACAAAAGTATTGGGGTGCCTGACATTACACCAACAGGGAATTTAATGACATTGCATATACTTTAATATGGATAATACTGTTTCCCCCTTTACAGCGGCAACAGCTTCCACACTTCTTGGAAGGCTTTCCACAAGATTTTGGAGTTTCTGTGGGAATTGAGAAATAACATTTTTGTGAACATTAAAATATTTTATTTTGGTGATTTGTATTGTGTAAATTGCTTCATTGTTTGTCCCAGACGTTTTGCACAGGATTATAATGCAGAAAAAAATCTGTACGTCAAATGCAACTAAGCTCATCCCTCAAATAGTTGGGTGGTAGGTAGTGCTGTCACCGAACAGCAAGGTCCTGGGTTTGATTCCCGGCTGGGTGGCCGAGGGCACTTTCTGTGTGGATTGTACATGACACCCCCACCCCACATCCACCCCCTTTTGGCCAATTGTCTTGGTTTACCTTAACCTTTAACTTAAGTCTCTTTTTTTACTGTGCATACAATAATAGCAGAAACAGTTCCATGCCTGCAGATAATTCTATAAAAATGGCACCGTTCACATGTTTAGATTTGACAATATTTTGTTCTCTGGAAGATTTAGGAAATTAAGGATTAGGAAATTTAGGTGATCTGCTTTCATTTATTTCATTGCATTTGTAAACCTTTGCCCTTTATTTCCACATTTTATAATGTATCTACCACATTGGCAGATAACACTATTAACACCATATTAATATGGTTGGGGTCTTTTATTTTTTACAGGTCTGCACTTCAATCTGACCTCTTTGCTACTTTCATTGTGGATCTGGAACTAGAAGACAGAGAGAAAATTCTAGGATGCAACTTTATACCTTTTCTATACATATGAATATCTATGAATTCATGTTTCAGGGTTAAGGTGTTAAAAGGCATAAATAATAAGCTTGTTCAAAAATAACCCCTTTGATATGTTCAGCTTTCACACTTAAACCCATATCACAGTATAATTTTGGTCATAAAGTCTCTTTCAGGATGGATTTCTTCATATGGGGTTGAAACCAGGGCAGTTGCTTCTTGTTTACTCACAATAGTTCCCAGCTGCTAAGAAAGGCCTCACTTCACTTTTAATATTCACTTTGAAACTGATCTCCAAAAGTGGGTTTGCTAATTAACCTAATTGCCGATGCCAATGTAATGTGAGAAAGAGAAGAAAATAATTCCAATACCCAGAAAACAGCCCAAAAGATAAGCTACAGCCTTTCAAGTCTGGCTAACTAGGGGCGTAATGTGTGGTGACAGTTTCCAGTAGTGATGGAAGGGAACATTAAAGTGGATCAGAGCACTTTTATTCTTTCACTACACCCACCTCTGCGACGGCCCGTCAGCCGAGACTTGCCAGCAGTTACCCCTCTCTGTATTTCTGTGTCTCGCCACTCCTTGCATTTGATTTATCTGTGTTTGGCGGTTTATTGAATTGTAAGGTCCTTGTTGGCCTTTGTCTGCTCACTTTGGATCACCACCTGTTTGATGATTCTCTTGCACTGTGTAATAAATCCTGGAGTTTGAACTGTGACTTAGAAATCAGTGTAAAACATTCACAATTTTCTTTAGCTTTAGTCTATGTTACAGATGACATTTTATGTTGCCTGGGACCGATAAATATGGCAAGCACTGCATTTGCATGTTGCATTTCTATGTGTAACAACCCCCTGTTCCCCACACCCATTTTACCCACACTAGTCCAGACAACACACACACACACACACACACACACACACACACACACACACACACACACACACACACACACACACACA
>JBBPCW010000014.1:10757669-10768026 GCA_037974425.1 Phenacogrammus interruptus | reverse complement strand
ACACACACACACACACACACACACACACACACACACACACACACACACACACACACACACACACACACACATCAGGTTTGTGCATAAATATTTTTGGCGAAGTTGGACCTCATGAAAATAAAAGACAACCTGAACATACGGACCGTGTATTTTAGTAATATTCAGTCTACAGCAGTTAGGTTTGACCATTCAGAAGAGAGTTATCAGGAGTATTACAAATCAGACTGCTTTTTGAGGTACCATGATAACCAATCAAATAATTTAAAATACATTATATGCAAATTTCTCACACAAAACCATTAAAGCTTTGAAAATTGACCTCAGGGAAAAAAATGGTAGAAAAATGTAGAATCCTTTAAGAACACTGTATTTGGATTCAAGATCATAACAGAATACAAAAGTCTGTTTACAGGAATTATGCAATCATTATGCAGATATATTTTTTTAAATATAGTGTTTATGCACAGGCACACACACATACAACACACATATTTACCACTCTCAGTCGTATACTTCTGCCAGACAGTCCCCAGTGTCAGTTTTAGTGTTGATGACTGGGGGCTGTGTTTACTTAACCTTTGCTCCTCGTATCGCCCTTCAGGGGACGTGTTCCTGCTGCAGACGCGGGACAGGAAGAATCCCCTGGTCTACACCGTCTTTTCAACTTCTAGGTCAGAGGGCATCAGGGGTCATTCAGTATACTTTATGTGTTAAAAGAACTTCACTTATTCTACATAAATGTTTGCCCAAGGCATGAAATTATAATGCCTTGTTTTTGCTACTGGTTTCTTTTATAAAAAGTGTTCCAGCAGTGAATTAACAATGTGTGCATCTCTCTCTCTCCCTCTTGCAGTAGTGTATTCCGAGGCTCAGCTGTATGTCTGTACACTATGAATGACATCCGTAGGGCATTTTTGGGACCATTCGCCCATAAAGAGGGACCAAATTACCAGTGGGTGCCCTACCAGGGCAAAGTTCCTTACCCTCGACCAGGCATGGTGAGCTCCTCTGTGTAACAGGAAATGACACCTAGTGCCTTCTGCACATGAACAGATCGTTTTAATATACTGTCAGAAAAATGGTAAAACAAACAATCTAAACATACCCTCAAAGGTACAGCAATGGTTCTAACACTAATTAGTTTTACTGTCCACTTTCTGCTGTAACAATGCAAATTTCCCACTTGGGGATTAATAAGATTTGTCTTATTTTGTCTTATCTTAATCAACTTTGCACTTTAAGGGTTTTATAGGTAAAACACATTCAAGTCAGGAAACAAAAAAGTAAAAAGTACCTTTAGTTTCCTTACTAAAGGTAAGAAAGATACATTGCCCCAACAAATTGAGTAGTATTGCTCCAGGGACAATTTAATAACGTTTTAGTGGCCACTGTAGATTCTTTCGACATTTACTTGAAACCAGTACCATTCAAACTAAAATAAAACAGAACCAAAATACTGCAATATGACAAAATTATCCCTTAAATATCACCAAAACTGGGGTCAAACATCAACGCAAGTAACTATGTTGTTGAAAGATGATTACAATATCATACAGAGATAAAACATTTAAAATATGGACAATCACAATTACATGCGACCCAAAAAAGAAGCAAACAGAATACTCTTTTATATACTGACCATGCTCTCATTCTGTGTGTTTCTCTCTCTGTTCCTTGTTCAGTGTCCCAGTAAGACATTTGGCAGTTTTGAGTCCACTAAGGGTTTCCCAGACAATGTGATCCAGTTTGCACGTCATCACCCCCTGATGTATAACCCGGTAACACCGCTGGGGGGGCGCCCAATGTTCCTACGCACTGGCATTCCCTACAGCTTCACACAGATCGCAGTGGACCGCGTCAACGCAGCCGACGGTCACTATGACGTCATGTTCATCGGAACAGGTCAGAGATGATTCGTTTGTTTTACAGTCCTCGTCTAGACTTGGGAACGCTTTACACCACTGTTCAAACTCTGAAAATCACAGGGTTATTTTTATTTTATTGAGTTTTTATTTGGCCTACTTGCTTAAATTATATATTGGCGACTTACAGTTTTATTGGTATCTGCCAAAATATTATGGATGGCAATCCATTAAGTAGCAACTTTTCCACAATCACAGCAGTAGAGATTGAAACTTGAGGTCCAGAAGATAAAGTAAGACCTTAGAAAGTTACTTGACATGAGTAATCCCTTGTTCAACTGTATCACAATAATGAAGGCTCAATGAGTTCTCATGTATTAGAACTGTTTTATTAAAATATCCAACCAAATTCAGATCAGTGTAAAATGAAACAACTCACTTTATGCACACTGCACACCACTGACTAGCCACAGGAACATAGACCGACATATTACTCAGCTCTGTACTTTTGTACTTTTGTACTTTTTACCTCCTTGTGAAACACCAGCCATGATTAGCAGAACTAAAACATGTAAAACGCATTAAAGCTAACAGTTATAATGAGAATTATAACACGACTTGGAAAGAACGGACAAAAAGTCAGAAAACCATTTAAAACTTAAAGTTTCTACTGTTTGAATTTGAGAAATATAACAATTAAACTACTGACAATATTGAACTATTGAAACTCAGATCAACTGTTGAACTAAAATGAATGGAGTATTAAATCTTTCAAATTTAATGTCTTTATCACAAGTTAGTTTTGGGCTCTTTAAAATTAATATCAGCCACATAATTGCTTTCAGCTCATACCTACCATCTATACATGTCTCTTTTTACGATGATATTTATATACATCAGTGACTGACTTGTATTTAATCTCTCCTTAAAGATGTGGGAACAGTGCTGAAAGTGATCTCTGTGCCCAAGGGAAGCTGGAGCAACACAGAGCTGCTGCTGGAAGAGCTGCAGGTCTTTAAGGTAGGGCAGGAAGTAACTTATCACAACATATATATTTTTGCATCAAATGAGAGGGATAATCAAGAATTATTATATTTTGTTTTAATGCTTATTTTCAGATTTATTTACCAAGATAACAGAAACTTAGTATAGATCAAATAATAAAAATCATTTTTGTGGACTTACTGGGCTTTTATATTCAACATTCAGCACCTTTAAAACACCTAAAAATGCCCAGCAATACCTCAAGGTGACTGCGTGTATGAACACAGCTCTATGTTTTCTCTCTCTCTCTCTCTCTCTCTCTCTCACTTTAGGACTCTTCATCGATCATCAACATGCAGATCTCCTCTAAACGGGTAAGTTGCTTCCCTCTCTCACTGCAGCTCTTTAATAACTTATAGGCGGGCCAGCAGCATGTATAGCATGGATAATGATCACCTGCCTCAGCTCTGCAGTATTCAGATCTGCTTTCTCTGACCGCCACCCTATCTGAGGACCTTTAGCAGGGTACTTGAAGAAAGTGGACAAAAGTACACTTTATAAGTACAACAGGAGTAATAACTCTCTTGAAGGTGTTTTGGTGTCTTCACTTTTGTGCAGTTTTGCAAATGGAAACTGTGCCCTGGAAACAACTGTGAGATGCAATACAGTATATTTACAATAACTTGGAGAATATTAAAGGCTGGAACTAAATAATAAAAAAAAATATGAAAAATATTCAATAATATGATAACAGTAGCATCAGCAAAGGCCATCAAAAATCCACAAGGAAACATTTCATTAAATGTTGCACTGTAAGGTATAACACTAAGATAAAAGAGGCAATCAAACTGTGACAAGATGAGTTGCTTCCTAGATTTCTAGATTAGATTTCTACAAATGAAAGTGTGTCCTTGTGTGTCCTTGTTCATTACAAAGAAGCTCATTTGAATAACTCTCTCTCTCTCTCTATCTCTCTCTCTCTTTCCTTACAGCAACAGCTCTACGTTGGCTCTGATACAGGCCTTGCTCAGGTGCCTCTGCATCGTTGCAGCATGTATGGAAAGGCGTGTGCTGAGTGTTGCCTGGCCAGAGACCCCTACTGCGCCTGGGACGGACATGCATGCACGCGCTACCTGCCCAACACCAAAAGGTACAGCTCCATTATGAAGAACCATTCTGTAACTCCACGTACTGTACTGTTTTGAATATTGTTTTTTTCATTTATTTATTCCTTTATTACTCTCTGAGTTCGCACCCAGTCAAAGACAGATTAACCCACTTAATGACTAATCGATGGCAGTAAGGTTTCTTCTGTAGCTTCTATACCCAACTTGTTTTACTACACATTCCTAAGGTGAAAATAAAAACAGCTTCTGCTGTATCCAAGCCTGATGTGCCGACTCATTTTAACTTTGAAAACCTAGACCTAGTCTTAGTATTCAGTGCTAGAGAGGTTCTTCACATTTATCTCTACTGTTTAAGGTAACTGTTTTCAATCTTTGTTATATATTAACCTTGGTATTAAACGTCTGTGTGTGTGTTTATGTAGGCGCTTCCGTCGCCAGGATGTAAGGAACGGTGATCCAAACACACTGTGTTCAGGAGGTGAGATTTTTCATTCTCCTTTTTTACTGATGAAATTTAAGACTTCCTATTAGAGTTATGATTTGCAGTACCCAGTATGCACTTGTTCTAGAGACTATACTATCAATATCAGGAAATTAACTATGCTGTTCACACCATTCAGTGGTTAAAAAGCCTTTTTAATGTTATGTAGACCACCAAAAGCAACGTGTTTTGGAGAAAAAGCTGTATGCAGTGGAAGGCAGCAGCTCTTTTTTGGAATGCATCCCCAAGTCACTGCAGGCTCAGGTCACCTGGACCTTCCAAAGACACCCCAACAATCCCCGAGAAGAGGTGAGAAACACAGGGGACAGAGGACAAAGAGGAAGAGAAGAGGTGAGATAAGAAGACAAAGCAGAGAGAGAGAGAGAGAGAACATGAGGGAGATAGAGACAGACAGACACAGAGAGAGAAGCACTAAGGATGCCCAGAAAATTATAAGTGAATATAAAGAATAAGTGAGAGCAAGATCTATGTAAACCAGAGGGAAAAAAAGATGGAAAAAACAGAGGAAAAAAGAGGGATATGAGTGACAGAGGCATGAGAAAAATAAATAAAGAAGGAGACTGTGTGCGGTCGACAGGAGGAGAGTGGAAGAGGTGGAAAGAGGGAAGACAGGGTTGATAAGAAATGATAAATGTGTTTCAGTATTTTTAATTAATGATCTTCTAGCTCTCCATATTTATCGGTCTCCCACTCACATTCCTTTTTCTGTGTGTTTTTGTACATCAGAACAAAGTTGTAGCTTTGCAGAATTCAAATGTAAAGTGTATGAAACATGATTATTATAACATACACATAATATTTATGGGATATATTAGTATTCTATTTATTACAGACACCTAGGTACTCAAATATTCAAATACATTGGGACATACATAATCACCACATGCCTTTAAAGCAAATTAAAACAAACCTGTGTGTGCCTGTGTGTGTGCCTGCAGGCGCGTCTAGACGACCGTGTACTTCAGACGGACCGCGGCTTGTTGCTGCGGCGCGTGGTGCGTAGAGACGGGGGTGTGTACCAGTGTCATGCGATGGAGCATGGGTTCACCCAGACGCTTCTGGGAATCACACTAGAGGTCGTGCCCTCTACAGGTCCTGTCCTGACAGCCCCAAACCCTCACAGTCCCAGCCACAACCAAGGACAGCCCTCCACCAACCAGAAGCTGTGGTACAGGGACTTCATGCAGCTGGTTGATCATCCCAACCTGAGCACAGTCGACCAGATCTGTGAGCAGGTGTGGTCGCGTAGGCACAGCCAGTCAGCCAAAGGCATGTCAGAGCCAGCTAACGAGGCGCCACCTATTGACCCTCTTCAGTCAGCACACAAAAAGTGGAAGCATCTGAAGGAGGTGAGGAAGGGACGGAACCGCAGAACGCATGACGGAAGACCCGCCTCCAGATCGCCTCGGAGTGCAGGAGAGTAACGAGGGGCAAGGAGAGGGGAAGGAGGAGAGAGAGAGAGAGAGAGACTGAGAAAGAAAACGGAGGGAGATCACTGGAGTCGAACAAATCTGCACACTACATCTCATTTAGTGACTATCATTTAACACAACTCTTCTGTACATTATAACTCCACTGATGACATTCTACTGCTCTTATTTCCCAGTTTACCACATACCATTGCCCCATTAATTCCCCCACCCCTGCCTGTTAAACAGTTTTCTGGCCCAATAACCCTCCTGACTGTCCCTACCATTGACTGTATATAATAGTGGATGGCTTGAAAGCTAATGTCTCTGACGCCCTCTAGCAGTTGGCTGCAGTCATATCCACGTATAAAAACACAGCCCAAGTCCCTCAAGTGACACAGCCAGTCAGATTTTGCAACTATGTTCTTATAATATCTGCTATCATTTTCTTCTTGATAGCAGATGATAAACGCATTTTACAGATCTCTAGTGAAATTTAAAAGGGCGTGGCCTATAGCATGATTTATAGCTATTGGTTTGAGTATCTGCAGGCACTTTCTGTTGCTTGAAAGCTGCAACTGGTTTTAACAACTCTGTTTTTTTTAAATACTTAAAAGTGTTGATGACAAAAATGTTGATACAATTTGACCGTTCAGATAAGGACCATTCGATTTATATAGTTGAAATGTTTCATGGGTCCACTGTTTACCAATTTTGCAATTAGTTTGTTGCACTCTGATATATATACATATATATATACATTGAAAGCTGCTTGCTAACATTTGCAAACTTTTTAACACTAAGGCGATGTTACTTGCCTCAGTTTGATCCACTGACATTTTATATGTTTTCAGTCATCATAATGACACAGTGGGTGCTAGTGTAGCCATGCTCTCCACTCTACATATATATATATATAGTCACTGGTCCCTTCAAACCGCCCCCAATGCCCTTTCTGCTGCTCCATGCAATTTATCATGAAGTCCACCTTATGAACTCCCAGAAGAATATACCCAATCAGACATAAATACACAAATACGCACAAACACACACACACACACACACACACACACACACCTACAAATATATACATATCCAGACATACACACAGACACACATTATACAAACACTCCCTTTAAACTGCACAGAGACCACACACATACAAACCAATGCAATAATTATTTGTGTGGGCATCTTTATGAAGACAAAGGCCCAGCTGAGAAAGTGCAGAAGAGGACGATGTCAGTATGAACAAAACTGTCTCATTGTGGCTAAGAATCCAAATGGAGGAAAATTCTAAACCATGCACAAATAACTGTTACGCACATACACATGTGCATGTCTTGCATTGTCTCGGTACACCACACACGGACACACATACACACACTTATCTATACACAGACTCTCTCTTTAGCTAAATTCATGTATATTTCGCTCATGTGTTTTTATATGTGTGTTTGTACTTTGTGCTGCTTGTAGAATTAGACTGCTCTCCTCTTCATCCCCTGTCTAACCCTAAACCACTAGAAGTTAAACCACATCATTTGTTCCACCCACTGCTCTCCACCACTGGCCACTTGTCACTTACCCTGTCATTTAAGCTGCCCAGAGGTGTTTTCTATCCACAGGGATGGTAGCCTCGAGGGGCCAGACATGATCTCATGACAAGAGGACACGTCTGGGGACAACTTGTTAAACTGTTGGTGCGAAATCCACTGCAAACAAAGACCCGGCCTTTTTAAAATCACCCCCAAATTCCACTAGCTGTTGCTCCCGAGTACAAATGATAACATCAGAAAAACAAGCTACGGAACTGTAGCAATTTTTAAAGTGTTCTGCATGTAATGTGTTCTCTGCATTCACAACACAGACCTGCATGCTTAACTGGGACACTTTTCAGCACTTTTCTGCTGACTTTGCATTAAATGCATAGTTGTTGGACAGTGCTGACCTGCACATCATAAGCCCCTACTTACATCTCTTCAGAAAGTTTTTTAACATGATATTAAGTCTACATTTAGCCAGTGGTTGTCCCCATACGTTCTCATTGCATGATCACGCCCAGTCCTGGGAGAAGCAGTAAAGGACGTCAGCCCTGCAACCTTAAAATATCTTAATGCTAGCAAAGCTTGTGAAAAATGTGTGAGACTGGTTGGCTTTGAGGGTCATCTGCTCCTAGCACCACCTGCTGCACAAAAACTCCTTTGACCAGCTTTAATGGAGCTGTTTTCTAACACTTTACATCAGTCACAATTGTCTATGAGGTACTAAGCATTGGGGAATTTAAGAATGAAGCTTTTGGGGGCAGAAAACGGAAGCTGTTGTTTATTTTTGTCTTGTCTTGAAGCCTTCTGTGTGCATTGTATGCCTGCTTTCTTTGCTTTGTGATGATGTATGTTGTGTTGAAAGAGGCAGTATCAGACACATCAACACAGAGGGGCGTTGTGGGACAACAGAGAAAGCATGTTCAGAGAAAGAAAAAAATAATGTTTACCCACAATTCATCTGCTGATACTGACAAGTTGAGTTGTGTGTGGTACCACAAACACGTGTATGCATCTAAGTGTGTGTGCGCATGTGTGTGTGTGTGTGTTCATGGCTTTGAAATGTAGCTGCACCTATTAAAGCAACAGTCATGATAGTACATGCTTTAATAAGTACAAAATTAATTCAGTATTAATAATATAACAAAGAGTAGTAATAGTGAGTTACAGTGTAAAATAAGAAGTCAATCGCTACAGTGCTGTTAATGTCAGATTTGTTCACCACGCTTTTGCTCATGCCGGATCACTGTAGGTTCATTGAGGTCATGTTTAGCCACTTTTGGTGATAAACCACAACTCATCTGTCAGACCACACTGCCTTTAGTCAGCAGTGCCAGTTTCATTTACAGATAATGCTTAGGCAGATATATAGTGCAATCTAACTTGGCAGTCATGTCTGCGGTTACAAACATTTGATGCCAAATTCTATTATTTCCCAGAGGAGTTTGAGGTTTTGGCAAGTGCGGGTGGGAGCAGGGAACTCAGTCCAAAGCCGAGGATCTAAAGGTGGAGCTAAATGATTCAGAAATGGCCACTTGGGGGCAATGTTGCACTGGTTTGGTGTATTGGGATGTGGAAATGTAACCTTACAACCTATCTCAAAGTCCATTTTTGGTTTTGTCTGAAGTAGTTCTGAGTGAAACACACTAAGAGAGAAAGTCTGTGAGTAACCAGAGCGGTTTGCTCTTTTAAGTTACTTTATCCCTTTGAATTTTAGCCCATGTGCATATTTAGAAGGATGCACAAGATAATCATGCTACACACGTAAATGTGGCATTAGGAGCCTTGTCCAAGGTCTGAGAGCTCTTATCATTGTGCTGTGATGTGCTTACCAGGGTGGAAACCTGAACTTCAGGCAGCAGTATTACCCACTACATGACCCAACCACCAGTTTTCTTACAAATGTTGCAGGGTAACGTAATCAAACGCTTTGAAAAGGCATGGTATGGTGAGTTCAATATGACCAGGGAGGTGAACTAAAATTTAAAATTTTATATTTGCAGCACACACTTGCATATTTCTAAATTTAGCAAAAATATCCAAACACCTGAAAAGATTTTATTTAGCTACATTGTCTTTGTGGGATCGCTAATCAATAGCTTTGCTATTTGAAAAGTCCTTACAGAAATTTCCCTAAAAATAGGACACACTCAGGCACTAACCAGAATGCAACAAACATGCGGACAAGTACAGAAAAGGGTGAACTTTGAGACAGGCCACTGAAGAGGAGAGGCAGATCATTGTCCAGTTTATTCATCACTTTAGCCAAGGTTGTCTTCATCATGACCATGATGGGCATTCCTCTCTGGCGCAAGAGTGACTTTGTAAGATAATCAAATCATTGTTTGGGTTGCTTTTTGAACCACGCATATATAAGAGTGTCTTTTTAGTTGGAGATGGTGGATTGTTGTGTGCTATTTATAATGCTTTACGATGTAAAGAATGGCTATGCCAGTTTTTGTTCCTTTGCATGACTAAAGACGTGTAGTTGAGCGTTTTGACAATGGAGAGGAAGCGCAGCGTCACATTTGGTTCGTCTGGTGTTCTTATGGCATATTTATGACTTAATAAGCTAATACGTAGTGGTGAATTGTGCTGACAAATTGACATTTGTAATATATCCATCCTGCTACAGGAGAAAACTGGAGAAAAAAAACATGTTTGTATATTTTGAAGTTCTTTGTTTATTCCCTTCCTTTTTAAACCATATTTAAGGACTTAATTCAAACCACTCCTTGTAGGAAAATTATTTTTGCCATTACTTTGCTTTTGTAAAACATCATCCAAATGACCGGACCCACTGATTTCTTTGCCTTGTGACACTTCTCAACTTTTGAGAGACAGAGTGAGAGAGATTTTGTGTGTGTGTGTGTGTGTGTGTGTGTGTGTGTGTGTGTGTGTGTGTGTGTGTGTGTGTGTGTGTGTGTGT
>JBBPCW010000014.1:10697640-10708730 GCA_037974425.1 Phenacogrammus interruptus | reverse complement strand
CTGAACCGCTTGAATTTCAATACAAACAAACAGAAAACATGGGGTGTTCTAAAACTTTTGACCGGTAGTGTATATATGGTTACATAAAGCATTAAATATACAAAAGTATATTTTACCTCTTCCCCAAGGGCCGCTGAATCACTGGCTGATGATCCTTGTGCCGATGGCTCTGTGCTTTTTTTCTCTGCCACGTATAACAGCTTTTCTTCACATGATGACCAAGCAAGACATGCAAAGTGTGCTACACAAATACAGTTAAAAATGAATCTTGTGAGCTTCACATCTAAATCAATAAGGAAATTAAAGTGGGAAAAAACTACAAAGAACATGCAAAATCAAAGGCCTTCCTACTGTCATCATAGACTTTTCCATGTTTTCTGAGGGCTGTGAGGTCTATGGTTTTCTCCAGGCCATTGTATCCCCACACCTGACCAGAGACAGTTCAATTGAAATCCAACTAGCTTTTTTTTTTAAAAATAAAATAGCTTGGCCTCCCACATAAAGACTGTTCAAGTTTTCAAATGTAGAGATTGGAATACGTTTAGTAATAATGACCTCAAGGTACTGATATACCACACCATGAGAGCTGGCTTCTCGAATGACTGCCCTGCGGATTCCAGAAGGGGAGTAACTGCTCAGCATCCTGGAGAACAAGAAAGTAAAATATTCTACTGAGATTCATTAATATTAATTATTACAATTTTATTGCTGGGGTTGTTTTCTGCCTATGATTATAAAACTCAGATACAACAGGCCTTACATATTTCTTTGAATGTCTCAGGAGTGGTATAGTCCGTCATAGATATGCTTGGTATGCATCTGTTAGAGTTTGTCATTTATAGTCTCTACAAGACTTTTTTGCATACTATGTTTTTGCATACTCTGAGATTTTCTACATTTGCATGTTACTCAATATTTACTAAAAATACATGCAGTATTCTTTGGTAACAAATACATTTATAGTACATTCACCATTTGAGCACCTTCATTACCCAGTCACATTTTTAATCATCACTACTGACGTACAAAAAACCACCTTAAATAATCATAATTATAATGTGGATCAGCATATAAGTATTAGATATTTAACAAGCTATTAAGCGACAGCTAATAGGTTATTTAAAGTTAAAGGCCATTAAGGTGACTAGGTATCACCACACAACCAGGTAATAGGATGTCAGACATGCACATATTCCTTTAATGCTATAAAGGAAACTTGTTCTATTTGATTTTTTTATTTATAGTTGTTCACATATTTCCACTGCATACCAAGAGAAAAAAAACTGCAGTATAAACTTGTGTCTGGTAGTGAATGTGTGAGTGAGAACAAGTCTCTTACTCTCCATGTGTGTTTATGCAGGGTCCTAGAGGCACTATATTTTCCACAGTCTTTTGACTACACTGCAGAGTCCACTGCTGACAATAACGCAGCCGAACTCCTCTGTCCATCTGACACTGACTCCACTCTGGAGTGGGAGAGAGAAATATATATGTAAAATTGCAGACCACTACAGGTGTAATACAGTATATGGGGGGAAAAAGCTTTTTTTGAAAATTTAAAACTGTATTTTCAATAAAGTTATGCCCTTCTATCTCTCATGCCCTCCTGAGTTCTTGTCGATTTTAGCCCATTCTTCAACGTGCGCATCATAATGGGATTTGTTGATGTCAATATTGTGCTCTGCCAGCACATGA
This sequence comes from Phenacogrammus interruptus, assembly GCA_037974425.1. Classification (NCBI taxonomy): domain Eukaryota; kingdom Metazoa; phylum Chordata; class Actinopteri; order Characiformes; family Alestidae; genus Phenacogrammus; species Phenacogrammus interruptus. The sequence goes on along the minus strand of JBBPCW010000014.1, from coordinate 10,707,035 downwards.
ACCCCAGCGTCTGTGGAAGAATGGGCTAAAACAGATAGGAATTCAAGAGACTGGTATAAATCTTACTTGACAGGATCGACACTTTCTCATTAGAAATGAAAAAATAAAAAGACACACAATTTTTGTCTAGAAGCTTACCTTTACTGACCACAGGGCCATTATATTTCATTAAGGCTTACCAGTCCTTATGGTGAGGTTTTGGGCCCCTGAGCCACATCTGTCCCTTTCAGCAATGACAGATGCAGAAACTGGAACAGGATACTCGTTAAACTTTCTGAAAACGTCTTTAATCACCCCTTCCATCATCATCTTCACCTACAGGAAACAGCACTATCAAGTAAGAAAAATGTATGGAAATGATCACACAATTTTGACATTTCAAAACATTTACTGTGATAGTGTCAATACAAAGTTAAAAACCAGAATGATCTAAACTCATCACTCATTCTGTAAAGCACCATGAGGACCATCCGTAAAGTGACCAGGATGCCAAGGCCTCTAAACACATGTTTTTTTAAAAGGGGGTTTTCAAAGGTTCTTTAGGAAAAGCAATGATTATATGATAATGCAATGGTTATATATACAATCTTTAATAAACGTGGAAAGTATCTAAATGTTTAAATGGTTCTTTTTTTACAATGAAGAAAGTGTTGTCTATTGAAAAGACATTTTAAGGTTGTGTAATGGTGAAAAAAAGGGTTGCACGGTTAATAAAAATATTTTGGGGGTGTTTTCGAGCCCCTTTTCGAGAAGACTTGTACGATAAGATTTTTTGTTCCTTGCAAAAACAGACAACGGTAGAAGAGGCTGGCGTCACCGTCTTACATGGTGCATGTAGGACTCCACCCGCGCTGTTAAGGTGGAGCAGAAAGAAGCTTCATCATAGACATACACACTTCAACAGACCCTGAACAGAGCTGAATTTCACTCAACATTGAGCTCTGAGCTGAATAATGATTATATCAACAGTAAATATATGTAGAGAATGTGTTAGTTAAATGACTGGAACTTTATCTAAATTCAAACTAATCTTAATATATGTCTAAGTAGAGCACACATTGTCAAACACACAGCCTCACACACCCCCACACTGTCAAACACACATGCACACCCACACACACACACACAAACACACACACACACTCACCCTTAGACACTCATTCACACACACACTCACATCGTCATACCCACACACACCTTCAGACACACACACTGGCTCTCACAAACACTGCTCCCTCGGCCGTGTGCTTACCTGCACTTCAGCTCTTCCGCCATGGACCATACCACTCCTGCCACAGAGGGGTGAGCAGGATGTTCCACTCAAAACTTCGCACACAGCGAGAGACGAATTGAAATAACAAATTTCTTAGTCGTTTCATGTTTTAATTGGATTATTTATTACATATCTAATAAAATATATGCCAACGTATAAAGGAACATTGTTAAAGAAAAACGAGTTATTTATTACTTCATTGCCATATTGCTTTATTAACATTGTATTTACAAAATGATATTTTCTGAATAGTCATTGTTTAACAACGATATAATGCGATATAATAATTTCTGCACATTTAATGACTCCGCTGCTGGTGTACAGTCCTAATATTTGCATTCACTCACAATAGTACTGTTACCGCTTTTATCCACTGTGCTGTATGTCATGTCCTGTACCACTGTTTCCTCTTCTTTCTTTTTGTGTTGGCCTGGCCTGCCCTGTCTACACTTGTGTAGACTTGTGTTGCACTGTGGCCCTGGAGGAACATTATTTAGTTTCACCTTGCACTGTGTAGATGGTTGAAAATACAACGAACACAATTTTGTGCTTCTCTGAATCAGTCCAACTACCCTTTTCTTTGACAGCTGCTGCTCCCTTTTCGCCAGCAGGGGGAGCAGCTGTATTTCTACATTTATTTTTGACCGGGGAAGTTTTATTTTAAACTATTCCGACATCAGGATATTAGTGAGCAGTTTTGCAAAATTCATATAGGTTTAACCAGATCATGCCTCTGTTATTACCCATCTACATCCTGGAGCTGTGTTGGTGACAGTTTTTTTAATTAATTTGAACTGTTCTCTTCAGAGCCCAGACACATAAGAATGAACTCTGTTGACATGATCTGTTTAACCTCACTATATTAAAAAAAATAAAACAACAACAGATAATGGAAAAGTGGTTGAGGGTGGTTATGCTGTTGAGGGACTGAGACAGAAGACACATCACGGCTCTCCTGGGGCTCTGTCATGCCCCATCACCAGGAGACAGGGAGCTCTGGGCTTCATGCTGCATTAGTGTTTGTCTCCTTTCACTCTCTCTCTCTCGCTCTCTCTCACACACACACACGTTTCAGCCTGCCAGTCAACCATAAATAGCCACAAGACTGCCCAATAAATAGTTGCCTACATTATCTTAATGCATTTTTCATTAGTGTCTAGTTCATCCCCAGTGTGAATTGTCCTCTTATGCTCATTAGGGATGAGGAAAGAATTGACTTTTACCTACCATACTGTGGACTTATGCGCAGTTTTCACATTTACCCCAGTTTATGTCACCTTAACAAAAGTAGATACAAGGAAACAGGAACATCCTCCTGAGGAGAGGTCCCTGAGGGCCTATTTATAGTGAACCAACTAACATGAATACTGGTCATTAGCATATGCTGGATGTGTTTCTGTACTGATGGAGCTCTCCCGCAGGGTCTGTCAGTTCTCTTGAGAGTTATGAGAGTGCACATGGGGGACAGATAGCTTAAGGCACAGTGGAGCGATCTTTATGGAAACTGAGGCCTTCAGCTTTGTCTGGAGGGGCATACACACTCTTGGGCAACAACAGAAGTGCTAGAGAGGAGATATGTGAAGTGAAAATGATTGTATTCATGTGTGTTGTTGGTAAGATTTCCTGGCTGGCCAGTCAGCTTTCCTTCTCACCTTCCTGCAAATTTCCCACTTGCGAAAGGGTTATCTTCTCACCATCACCCTTTCAGTGTATTTAAGACATGATCAACACTTATTTATATTGCAGATTGATGTGGGAAATCTCATCACTAGATAATCATCACTAACCCTCTAAACATCTTATTAACACTGGAAAAGTCCACTGTTGGCTCTGTCTGCAGACCCTGCACCTCCAAATGTCAAGCTGTACTGTGCAAATGTTTCACATAAAAACATGAACTTTAACCCTAATATTTACTACTGATTAACGCGTGATAGCTTGTGTGCCAATTCTTTTTGTTCCTGCTATAATTTTAGTTTTAAATGTTATCTATAATTAGAATGTCTCTTTCCCCATCTGCATCTTGGCTCTTTTCATAGTATCTTTCTGCTCTCGCTCAGGAAGTCATTATCTTCGCCTCACCTTAGAGCCAAGAGGCTAATAAGCCATACAAATGAAACTGAATTAGCCAGCTCCAGAACAAGGTACTACATTAATGATGATATTAAAAGCAACATCACTGAACCCTGAGCAGCACTCCACTCTTACATACACTGCACCAATGGTTTCGCAACAAAGATTTAACACCACACACTCACTTCAAGCCTACAACAACTCCTTATGTAACATCAACAACTAGTTTAAAGCAGTATCAGCTTATGCTGATTAGTCCTATCTGCTGTTAAACTGAGTCCTGTAATACAGGTGCCATGTGCTTCTTGTGTACACTGGCTGTTTTACACCAGACCTCAGAACCACTGTTTGTTCTGCCATCTAAGCATGTTATTCACACATTTAGTGTCTTTTATAGTAGTCAGTAAATCACCAACACATACACACTAGACTATATTAGAAGGTCTTATACAAAAACAATCAAGTTGTATGACCATGATAGCTCATGGAAAAAACATTTATAGGCATCATGTTTCCTAGCTTTGCACTGGAGCTTTGAAGTTAAAATTGAGAAGTAAATGAAGAGTTTGTGTTACCAGTTTAAACTGTGCAAAAGTGCATGTCTAAATAGACAAATTTGCTTCAAACAGTGTTGCATAATTTTAAAGACTGAATGGGTTTTTTGACACCGCATGGCGTACCACTATAACCACACACCAGCCAGAACCACCTTGCATCATGGAGGCCTTTTGTGCTGGCAAAACAACCAAGACCTGTTGAGGCACAGATTATACAAAACCTCAGAAATCATGCTGTACTATCTGGTATTTGGGGAGTGAAGGGTTGTATTTGCTGACCTTGTGGGGGATCATTGTGAAAACTGGCAGGAACAAAGGTACGCAGAGGGTCTGCAACAACATTTAGATGAGTGGTCCGTCTCAAATTAACGTTGATCAGTCTGTACGTCACTCTGAATATTGCACGGTTTGTTTCTTTTTGTAGAGGTGCAATAATTCAGCCATGCAGCTTGCACAGTGCAACATTAGCCTTTCAGCACCAGTGCAATTCAAAAGAAGCAAGCTTTAAAACACCAAACACATCCAGGTTGACTGCCTACAATTAAGGGAAAATTTGCGTTTCAAACAGAAAAAGGGTCTGGAAACAATTCTGCAGTTGCTAACAATTCTTTTTTTTATTCATTGTAAATGAGAAGTGTGCCAATCAGTGTGAAGGGGGAGAGACTTGTCCAAGTGTTGCGTGTATCTGTAGCCAGACAGGTGTGGAGTCATGAAGAGTGGAGGCAGAGTCTGAACAGGGCTGAAAGATGTCTTTGGTCCATACTTGGAGATGGTGAGATGGAGCATGAGAGCGTGAGGGGAAAAAGGGGAGGAGAACGACAGAAGGCACTTGAGTTTACAGTTGTTTCATACTTAGAAACAAACAAACAAAAAATTTTATACAATGGGAAGAATATGACTAAACTAGGATTTTTTTTTACAACTGGAGGTAAACCATAGGCCTAGTGATACAACTACATACATATGGCCCTGATCAAGGACTCCAAAACAAATATATAGATACATATGTACAGATAGGGCTGAGCAAGGGAGAGAAGAATGGGAATATATAAATTGTCATAGAAATTATCATTCGGAGTCACGCATTAGATGTCATCTACAAGGTAGAAATCAGAACAGTGAAGTCCATGAAGGCCGTAACTTGAGCAAGAAAAACTAAGCATCTCTTTGGTGATAAATTTACATGAAAACAGATCATTTTTATGGGTAACGGTGTACAACGTGATCCAGACTTTCTCCTTAGTGACTCAAATTAAATAAACATCTGGCCCAGATTAATCACGCAAACGAAAAAAAGACAAATATTTAATGAAAACGAAACTAAGCCGGAGATGGTCACGTCAACGTTCTTTGAGGCTTTGTTGACTGTGACTGTAGAAAGAGCAGGGGCAGCAGAAAACTACATGAGATAGAGGTGCTTTTTGTTATCCATTGTGATGAATGCACAACCAGGAGCTAATACACTTTACTGTTGCAGTGACAACAGGCATGCAGCGACACTGCCAAGTGACGGACTCAGGGACCACAAGTGAAAACCACAGTAATACCATCAAAACAGATCTTTTACCACTGAAACAGTTTGGAGAAAGAACCCATCCTACACGTCCCATCAGAAAAGAGAATGGCTGTAGACAGAACAGTGGAATGAGACTAGCTACAAGGGCACAGAGTTTAAACTGCTTATGAAAAAAAGGAAAAAAAAAATAACATTAAGTTTGAAAAGCCAAACACAGTAAAAAGGGCCCTTTTCTCTGCATGGACTATCATAGCCATAGCGATATGGTATGAGGTATATCACTGGATTTTGTTTTGTTCAGTCATTGTGAAAATACATACAAAGGAGAGAAGAGAGAGAAATAATCCTACATTTCACTTTAGCACCTTCAGACAGGTCGACTTGACAAACTTTAAATGATACACTCAACATTTCTGTAGAATATTCCTCAACTTGGTACAGGTCAAGAAGCAATCAATATGATAATAATGCAGTATATATGCTTGTGAATGAACCAGGAACTTTTCTGCTTCTGGGGCAGAACATTATGCGAGTGCACACACACCTGCTTTTTAAAAAAAATTCCAGAGTGAGATTGTACTGAGGCAAGTACACTAAAATGCGCTGCATGCATACTGTGGGAGAGTAAATATATCACACTCACACAGGCCTAATCTCCCCCTTCACCACAGCCTTTATGACTCCACTATGGCCTACTAGCACAGGTGAAAAACAAGCAGCGAGTTCCAGCATGAGCAGGTAGTGAAAGCACCACCACGCGGTCTGAAACTAACGACCAAAGCCCAGATTCAGCTCGGGAAAATCAAAAAGAGCCGAGCCGAAAAGAAAAAGTAATTAATGTCAATCAACTAAGTAACAAATACAAAGAAACCCTCGAGCCATAAGGCAACAAAAACATGGGCCAACCATACTCAGAGGTTTTAGACATGGGACCGGTCTGAGCATTTAGTAGGAGCAGCACTTCTTTAAGGTCCTAAAGTATCTAAGGGTGGTTCTGCATTTATTGTCCACAAGGCAAAAACAAGCGCTTTCAACTACTTTATGTACCATTAAAACACTGTGGTCTAGTTTAAACACAAATTTAAAAAAGTGAAAGAAAGACAAGTAGAACAAGATTTTTTAAAAATAATTATATGAAATTAAAGCTTGAAGAAGAAAGTATAGGTAGCGCACTACAAAAAAAGTCAAGGGAAAGAGAAACAAAACAATGAAAACAGATAATTAAAGCTTAAAGAAAGAAACGTTAATAGTGCACTAAAATTAAGACTAGCATCTTTTTTCACTTAATGAAGCTTTTAACCGCTGAGCTCAAAAACATGTATCATAAGCCTCTCCCCCCAAAAAAACAAACAAAAAACATCGCACAACAACTGAAACAACGGGTGGTATGGATTAGATGGAAGATGATAAGAATGGAAGAGCTGCTTCAAAACAAAAATTAAAATAATTAAATTGGAATGTGCAATGGAGGGAGAAGATACAAGGAATGAATGAGTATGAATGAGAGATGAATGGGGGAGGAATAGGTGGCACTACAGCTAAGTTTGGCCAAAGGGAGGGGAAGGAAATGTAAACTTGAGTTCTATTCTTCATCCACATGAAACAGCTGTGTGATCAGGGAAAGGTTTTGGGAGAAATCAGGGTGTGTAGGGTGGTGTGGCAAAAGGAGAAGTGTGTGTAGGAAGAGTGGAGATAGGGCAGGGATCAGGGAGACATAACGGACGGGATCGGGAAGCATTCTGGAGATGTCAGGGGCAGTTGGTCCGAGGCTGCCTCTGAGGCAGCCCATTGTGGGCGGCTCGATCCGGTCGATAGGCTGATGTGGAAGGGTGAGAGGGGCCTTTCATGCTACTGGAGAACTGCGAATTGGGGCCGTCAGCTTGAGTGCGGTCACCCTGATGACGCTGGTCACCCTGATGACGCTGGTCACCATGGTGGCGGTAGTTGGTCCGATTGGGGTTCCGGTCGTAGTAAGAGCCACCATTATGGCGCTGGCCACCCTGATAACCCTGAAATATACGTCTGTTACCCTGAAACACCTGCACAAAACAGAAAGAAGGAGGGGGAGCTTAAATGTAGACAGATGAATACATACACATACACACACACATATATATATGCCCATAAATATCTACAAACATCTTAATTCATGCAATGTCAAGGGAAGTTGGCATTTTCTTATTGTGTGAAAATACGAAAACTAGGAGGATTTAAAAAAAAGAATTGAGTAATGGTTATTTTAGTGTTTTTAAATGGCCTACAGTATGTAAAGAGCATTTAAATGGTTTGTAAATGGGAAAATATGGTAAGCATGTGATCAGTTGTGGATTACCTGTTTATGAGGGACGTTGGGACGGCCAGTATAGCCAGAGGCCTGGGGCTGGGATTGGATCTGGGTCTGAGGGGCAGGCAGAGCTTCCGCAGAGGCAGAGCCAGTGACAGAAGAAGAAGTGGAGCTACAGCGAGAGCGATTTGAGTATCCTGTCTGAGGGTGATACACTAAAGAAAAAGAGGGAGCCAGATGAACAGACGGAGACAGACTGAGAACCAAAAGGAAAGTTAGAGACCAGAGATTTTAACAAGGCCAATAAATTCTCACATTCACTGGCATGCCATCACCCTACCTGATCCAAAGGCCATGATGCTGGCTTTGAGAGGATCCAGTTCATAAGTGAATTTTACAGCTTTTCCCAGATCCTCATCATACTTTCTCTCACTGACGAAGTGCTGAAAGAAACAATTAAGAAAAATTGTACAAAAATGTGAAAACTATTTGTATGCGTCAGTACAGTGGTACGGTTTTTGAAGCAGTTACATAAATCTGAACTAACAATGTAGATATAGGAAATCCAAGCAAACAAATGAGACCAAAGTATTACACTTGGCCATTTATTTACTGGTCCAGTATTACTTATCTGTGAGTGGCAAAAGTATGTGACTACCTTCTGCACATTAAATGTAAAGATTTTTAGCCGATTTCTCCATCCAGCACTGCTTCAACTCTAAGATGCAGGTGGAGTCTTCACAAGAACTTAAGGTCTTTCCACAATACTTACATTTACAGTAAATGCCCGCTTATCGTGGGGGTCATGTACCCACATATAGTGAAAACACACGATGTGTTGTGGTTCAAAAAAAAAAAAAAAAATCCTGTGTAAACCCTAAATATGCCCCCAAATATGCTCCCAAAACACTAATTTAATTTTAAACTCAGCTTTATACATTACCCTTAAAGAAAATGTAACGGTAAACCCGTATTCGTACTGTACGGTTTACATTGAACTCCCGCTGTTCTAGAATATAAAATACTGATATCACCCCTGTATAGACTGTACTGTAATTCAAGTACTGGTGTTTTTTTGGTATGCACTGTCATTTTCTTTGGTATAAGCTGGGTAAATACAATAATACATTAATTTAATGTAATAAAAATACAGGGCTTTAAGAAGAACAAAACGAAAAACCCAACACTACTCAAGATGCTCCACTGGTGAAATTCTGGACTGCAGCAAACAATATGTCTGACTGGATTGTTGTAGTCTAAACTCTTTAGAGATGGTTTTGTAGTCTTCAGTTGTTGACGTGTTAAACATATGATGATTATACAGATGTATAGACACTACACATTTTATATCTTAGAAGTTCTGCAACAGAACTTTTTCAGCACCTGCTGTGCTGCCCTGTGCCAAAATCAGATGCCAAAATTGTAGGCGGTCATCTGACCATATGCTACAGCCCACCAATTCCTCCCACATAGCTAATTTAGAAAGCTGGGAAATGAGACCCTCAGCAAAATAGGTGTAAACTAGGGATGAGCAAGTACAGCATTATCTGTATCTGTTAACCATATGAATTATCTGTATTCGTATCTGTACTCTGACTGGGTGGGGCCTAACCCAGAAGTGGGCGGGATTTAACCCGAAAGTGGGTCGGGTTGTCTTGAAATGGGCGGGGCTTTAACCGGCTGGTTCAAGCC
>JBBPCW010000014.1:10663730-10679634 GCA_037974425.1 Phenacogrammus interruptus | reverse complement strand
TTCCAGTGTGTTTAACAGCCTTTTTACAAATGAGAGCTGGCTGTTGTTTCATTTTCAGGCTGAAAATATAGACACACTGTGCTCCTCTCATCCCTCTACACTCTCACTCTCACTCTCACTCTCACGTCACGTGACAGTACAACATTAAAACATAGGAGGGGGAGGAAGACCAGAGAGTGCTCTGTGCTGTGACTGGAGAGGCACTTGAAAGTACCGACACTAAAGTATCGATCAATATCAATACCAGCTTTGGTATCGATAGTATCGATATTTGGATCGATCCGCCCACCACTAGAAGCAACCAAACACCACCTGCTGTGTGCAGGACACCACAACTACAATCTACTAGCAGTCTGGTGCATTACATAAAAAACTCCATATAGAAATTTAAAATTGCAAGCATATATTTTCCCCCAAATCATTCAGCCCTACTACTTACCTTTGACGTTCTATAATAATTTTGTAGGCCATATAGCATATCCTACTGTGGAATTATTATTTCTATTCCTACTGTGGACATTAATTATTTCTAACAAATTTCTATTTCTATGCAAGTTGGAATCCAAAAACAATAGCAACTTATTTCAGCTTTTTGGTTACAACACAATCCCAACATAGGCCTGATGGACAAAAGCCTTCGCCAAAACCTGCTAGTAAACATGACAAGTACATGCCATTTGGAAACCAGCAAATTCAAGATGGAACTTCTCTAGGAGTCAAACAAATGTATCTGCCATACAGCTCAAAAAATGGCCTTAAATATCCACTCATTACGGAATGTATTATTTGGTTCGTTGTCATCAATTTAATCAATCAAAAACCCAATGTTACATATTTTTGTGGCTTGAGGCTCAAATGCTGACAGTTTAGGTCACGTTGACATATGGGTGTTAAGTTGCTTGATTTGTCAAACTCACCTAAAGGGCATTCACAAGTGAGGGGTTAGTAGATTACATTTCCTCACTTAAAAGTTGTAGGATATAAACATTAAAAGAAAACACAGTTCTTGCTACTTGAAAGCTCAAAACACAACAACAAAAAAACACATTGCGTGTGCAATGTTCAATGTTTTAGCTATTAATCAACTGATAAATGCAAAGTTTCTTTAGATTAAATCAAAATGTTTACATCAGTTCATTCATTTTGAAGGTATGAGGAACAGCCCTGGTCTAACAGGTTGTCAAGCTCTCTGGTCATATGAAAGTCTGCCTGAAAAACACAGCAAGACTATAGTACTGTCATTATTTCTTATTAAAAATTAAGGTTAGGTTTAAGCAGTTAATGATAAGCAAACTAATCAACCATAAGGCAAGCAAGCTTTTATCAATATGTTAAGTAGCTTTTAAAAACTTTTTTTAAAACCCCACTTCATCACAAACTGCTTTATGAGAAATTATGCAAAATTGTGGGTGTATAAGCTTATGGTAAATTTAGCAGTCACCATGGGAACTTTGAAAGCTTCTGCAACTGAAACTGCAACAATCTCAGGCTAATTTAACTTTAAGATCTTTTCAGTGGCCTCCTGATATATTTAGAGATTTGGTGCACATTTAAAGTGTACTAAGCTCACTGTGTTAGGAAACAAAACGCCAAATCAAGAGAAATTTATTTTCAACAGCCCATTCCAAGACTGTAATGTTCTTTTTAGTAAAGTGTCTGGAGCACTTCAGATTGTTATTGTTAGAGAAATTTCTTTACAGATGTCTGCATCTAGAATACCTTTAGAGTTCATGCCCTCATCAATGGACACTTACTCTCAGACACCACTGTAAGAAAAACAGCTCCAGATTTGAATATTTCCTCCTCTGTGCTTCACAGCATTATTAGTGCAATCCAGGACTTGTCCATGCATTTTGCACACAAAGAGCCTACAATCAATTAGATTTTTCATGCTGAAAGGACTTCTCTGAAATACGTAACTTCAATTAACTTTTATAAAGTGACCTGAAGAACTTAAATACAGACTACAGATAACTAATGTGATTCAGTGTCTTACCATTCACTTTGTCTTAATTATTTATACTTACTGAATCAATACTATTGATTCCCATACTGTTAGCATGCAGGTCGTCTTTAGTCATTTATTTATTCTATTGCCTTGAATCCTCGTCTATTCTGGTACAGCTGACACATTTTCACATGAGGTCAATTTGTGTTATATATTTACCTTATACATATGTTTAACAGAGATAAGCATCGACAGCGCTGCAAATCTTTTCGTTGCACTGTGTATTGCAAGGACCATCAAGTTAAAAACCACCTCCGCAACATCATTATTAAAGGCAGACCAAAGCACACATGACGTCTGTGCTATGAAAAGTCAATTTCTAAGAAAACAGTCCAGCTAGGTAGTGCACTAGCTAGCAATTTAAATGTCCTACTTTGATGTGTGCACCTCATTACAGGAAAAGCTCCTCAGAACATTGTTCAAACTTGTGCAGTAAACTCCACAGCTCATGATAAGCCTGCTGCAACAGAAACTGCCAACTCAACAAAAGTCATTTACTTTTACATTTGATGCATTCAATGCATGCAATGATTGCATTTGAATATAGTGAAATAGAAAACTCAATTAATTCCAGAGGAAACGGAAAAGATGCACAGAGACAATAACCACATAAAACACAGCTCTAGTAAAAATACAAATCTAGAAAAATACCTAATAAATACAACATGCTATATAGACAAATGCTGTTTCTAAATACCATAGAAAAGTAACTTAGTTAAGTGAATTACCTATGACACAAATGATTGTCGAGTATGTTACGGCATGTAATAGAGATTGGTGGAGCATTAATATTGACACATTTCACAGGTAAGATTATTGAACATTAGATATTGCACATAATTAAGTGATTTAGTTCCGAGTTATAAAATATAGGATTACAATGAATAAAACAAACCCATTTTAATGACATTTGATAATGTTTTCAAGGAAATTTTGCCATAGATATTAGGGATCTCCAAAACAATGCAAGAAGATTCTCATTTTCTCATTGAGAGGAGCCATGCAAACCTTGCTAACTAGCTAAGCCTGCTTTCCCCAGTCTGCCATAAGAAAAAAAAATAATGCAGTGAGGCTACATTACAACACCTCGGTTAATGAATAAAAAAGTTAATTTCTTAAAATAAATGGGCTGTAAATACACCACAACAGATTGAAAGAGTCCTGTTTGAGAAAACTCATAAAGGAATGCCACTTTTAAAAATACTTTAAACAACTTGCTCTAGCAGCTAAAGTTACTTGAAAGGTTAAGTTACAGTCAACTGTAACGTAACATGTATGCTGTGCTTTATTAAAGTAGCTTGTTTTCCACATAGCTAAACACAGCTCTGGAGCCTATGCAGCAGATGGGGGCTCGCTAGCTTAGCTAGCTGGCTATTCAGTTACCAAACCAATGCGTAGTTACAAACATAGCTGCTAATATTAGTTCAGTAGCTATATTTTAGACTTAAACTAAATTTATTAACTCTTTATAGTGCATGTTAATTTGTATTACAACTGTGTTGTATTAAAAGTTGCTAATAGGCTAATAGTTAGCTTCTTGGACATAGACAATTGGCTACGTGGCTAGCTGCTCGGAACCGTTAGTATCTTAGCAACGCTTTTGCTTCTGGTTTGTCCAATCGTATTAAAATAGCTAAAAATGTAGCTTGTTAGACGCCTTTTCCCTCCATTATGTGGACTACAGTGCAACATGTAACTCAATAGCTGTCTTTTCCCTTTTCATATGATACAGGTGATAGCCAGCAGGGTGTATTTTGTCCCGTAGGCTGCAGTAAACTAGAGACTCAGCCTCAGATAATTTATCGAAGCTAAAAACGATACAATACCTGCTTAGACCCACTCTTAAACACGTTTAGATTAGATCTTAAGAAACAATACATATGGAAAACAGCCCACCTTGAAGTCTCAGAAGAATCCTGTAGCCGTTTTCTCACCGTCAGTCCCGATCTGGAGTGTGAGAGCTTTGGTTTCCCTCACTCCTATCCACCAACCGGCTCTCCGCGTCACTTCCGAGGATCCTGAGAGTGGCATCCCCGTCCTCCCCCTCCGCCAAAACAATATATACCCAGCCAGGCTGTGGTTTTGAAATTAAGACAATATAAGATACAATATATGGACACATGTATTGGGTCAGAAATGTTTCCCACTTTTTGGGCTAGGCCATTCAGTGAAGGGCAATACTCAATTCTTCAGCATACCAAGACACTTGGACAACACCTGGCTTCCAACTTTGAGGACAGAGTTGGGGGAGGCCTTTTCAGTTCCAGCAAAGCCTGCATTAAGCCACCATTAGTGCCTGACCTCATAAATGCTCTACAGAATGAATGGGCATAAAGTCCAACAGAAACACTACAAAACCTTCCGGAAAGCCTTCCAAGAAGAATGGAAGCTGTTATAGCTATACAGGGGGGCCAACTCCATATTAAAGTCTATGTGTTTGAACGCAATGTCATTGAAGTCCCCGAAAGTAGAATGGTCAGGTATCTATATAAACAAGGGGTGCTTGTTCATATAGGGTAAGATTTAACTTTATTTAACCCAAAAGAAATTCTTGCATCGATAGCATGAAAGGTGCAATACAGACTGATGGTAGTGGATTTGTCTGATGTGGAAAACAAATGAGACTGGAACTACTTTTCCTTTTTACCTGTCCCTCTACTTCTCAAACACACACAGACACATATACACAAGCCTTAGAGACAGCTTATCTGTGTAAATTGGTGTCTAGATCTGGCCAGTATCACAGGAAAATGCTGGATGGGAAATCACAGGGGAAAAAAGAATCTGATCCCATTCTGTAGCAAATCTAGCGTGATATGTGCAATACCTTATTACGTGCAATTGTCTTACCATGTACAGGATCATGTTAAGTGTTAATATAAGTGCAATATTTTTGCTTGTGAAATAGTCTTAGCATGTGAAATGGTAACTACTTATTTGTGTATATATCATAGAGTATTTAATATTGTGTTTTTTCTACAGGTATTTTGTTTTGATTTATTTAGACGTTATATTTCGTGTGTCTGTGCAGTCATGACATAAGCAATTTCCTCTGGGATCAATACAATTATCTGATTCTGATATAGCATTAATTCTTTCTGGTCCAGTAGAGTGCTTGAGTAGTTGTGGTAGAGTGGTAGCTTCTTTTACATACCCATTAAACAGCCAGTTTAATTTTGAAAGTGGGAAAATAAGAAAGAGAAACAATTTTCTTTAATAAGGAATCTTAATAATCTGTGAAACTGTATGTTCAATGGGATAACAAAGTTTTTTTCTTGTCCTTCTTTTTCTGTACACAAAGCCTCAAGTTATGGAGTGAATGTTCTTGAATAGGTGACATTGCATACCCCACAAAAGTGAGTAGTTGCACCCCCTGTATATATACATAGCCTATATATTTTGTAAGTATACTTTGACAGGAAACAGAAACTGCAGCGGTTCTGAATAGGTATAATGCTGATGCAGTCCTCTCAAAAATATCAGTATTTACTCTTTCCTGTATTGTGAGTGTACTTTAAACATAATATTTTGTCTGTAGAAATCTCATTGCATGAAGATCTAGAAAACCCTCTCCAAAATGAAAAACATAAGCTTTAAAAAGAAAATTATCTACACATGTTTTATATAAGTGCAGTGTATGACACATAGTCTTTTATTTTCGATCATCAAAAATCGTGTAATATGGAGAAAAGAGACAATAATGTGAAGTTAATCTGTTAGTGGCCTGTTGAAAATCCCTCCTGGTCTCTCTTCCGCCATGTGAGCGGAAACCACACATCTGGTAAGATGGCGACCCCCTATGTAACGGATGAGTCTGGTGAGCCGAACGATTTGCTGTTAAGCTGTTGTGTATATTGCCTTATAATAGTGGGGTACTGTGTGAATTTAGTGCCAGATGTCTTAGCAGTCAAATGCCTCTATATAATATTCGCTGTAAGCCGTTGCAGTTAGTTTTTTTGCATTAAAGTGGAGCAGGTGCTGTTGATGCAGCAGCGTGTTGTTCAGACTGTCAGTCTGTCTGTTTATCTCTTTGTTTATCTGCCCACGGTGTGCGTCTGCCTCTAAAACGCGGTCGGCATACTCCTATCATGACACAGGATCTGTTTTATGCCTTTAATTATGATCTATTTCTTTTGCTGGACCTAAAATAAGCCCCCCTGTTGTTCGTTCAGCTAAGCTAACAAGCTATCTAACTTTACATTCTGCATCTAATCTCACCTGATAGAGATAAAGTACAATTCAGCTGTTTAATACGTGAATAGACTGAATGTTACTGAATATTAATCCCATCGCAGGAGTTGCAGCTGTTCTGAGTAAGAAGCTGTTGAATATTTTGCCTTTAAACTTTAAGTATAATTCTGAAGCTGACATGCTCAGTCCTGTCAAAAATATCAATACTAACTCTCTTCTTTAAATAATTAGCTGAATAACCTGTAAAACTGGATATTCAATAGGATAGGAGTTATCTTGTCCCTCTGTTTCTGTACACAAATGACCACGAGTTCTGGAATGCATGTTCTCGTATAAATGATATGGAGTTACTTCACTCAACTAAATGATCAGCTTCACATAATATTAGTGCAGTGGCTGATTAAACGTTTTAATCTCAGAATCAAAATCTCAGAGAAACTTATTAAATCCTGAATATTTTTCAGTGACATTGACAACTGTGAGGTAAACTGTTCCTCTGGCACAGAGAGTTATCGTGTCATCCTCTCTCATGGATGATCAAGCAACTTGCTGTTAGGTCTTCTTCAAAATGTGTATTAAAATAAACAGTGTGTTAGACAACTAAATGTTGGCCATCTTTTCATGTGCTGTTTGTGTGTTCTCACAGGAAAGTACATTGCTGCTACACAGCGGCCAGATGGCACATGGAGGAAACCTCGGCGAGTGAAGGAGGGCTATGTACCGCAGGAGGAAGTGCCAGTGTAAGTTAATGAGATGAAAGTGTTGTGATTTCTGAGGCAACAGCAGAAGATTGTGCAGCAAGTTGCAGCAGCCAGCTGAACAGACCCAGAGCAAAACAGTTATTTTGCTAAAATCAGCTCATGTGTGTTTGAGCTCCAGATCAAGACAGTCCAACAGTCACAGAAATGTCCACAAGTTTACTTTTGAGAAGGAGAATAACTGTTACATTTAGTAAAATGCAACAGTGAAATGGGAAAATACAAAAGTGTAATAAAGATTAGCTCTGTCAGTATATATTTTTACTATAACTGACTTTGAAGTAGGGCTGGGTATGTTTTATGAACACCAATATCGGAACTGTACCATTTTACAATTACTTACAAAGGTGGTGAGCCTTAATCCATAAATGGGGAAAGTGACTATACTTACTGTCCGCAGCCAACTGCAGTCAAATCAAGAAGCCCCAACATTAATAACATGCATGCAGAGTGTAGCTTAGATAGCCAATCTACATTCTATATTCTGTATTTTGGAATACCATGCTTATCGGCCCACAGATGCAGATGACGCCAGCTGTGTTTGTTAGAAGTTTGGTATTGAATTACAGATTTTCGATACTCTGTTATTAGGTCAGTAACACAAGAGATTGTCCAGCCCTAAAAGTTTAAATCTTAGTTGTCTTTTATGTAATACAATGAAAAACATAATTTCATATTTCACAGATTAATTATATTTAAGCTGTACTGAATGGTCACATGTTTTTCTTCTTCTGAACAGTTACGAGAACAAATATGTGAAATTTTTTAAGAGCAAACCAGATCTCCCACCTGGCATGAGTCCTGAGGATGCAGCAGCAGCCAGGCAGCACCAGCAGCAAGCAGCTGGGGGAGGCGACAAGGAGGGTGAAGTGGCTGGCCTCTCCAAAGCCGCCAAACGCAACATGAAGCGCAAAGAGAAACGCAAGCAACAACAGGCTCAAGCCCAAGGCCAACAGGAGACATCTGAGGAGGTGGAGATACTGGAAAAAGAGCTTGAGAAGGTGATTGTTACATCAGAACAGAACAGCACAGCTGCCCCGGCTGAATTGAGCGCCTCAGCCACCGAGAAAGCCAAGAAGATCAAGAACCTGCGGAAGAAGTTGCGGCAGGTGGAGGAGTTGCAGCAGAAACTAGACTTAGGAGAGCTGCCGAACCCCTCCAAGGATCAGTTGGACAAACTGGGTCGGGCCCAGGCCTTACGGGCTGAGATAAAGGAATTGGAGGGGGATCTGTGAAGGAGACTTCCTGTAAAAGGAAAGGGGCCAGGGTGGGTTTTTTTGTTTGTTTTGTTTGGAGGCTGTGGCACTGTGTACTGTACTTTTTGAATCTAGGATAGACCTTCAGTTGTTCCAGTTGGCCTGATTCCAGGTGTAATATCCCTACACTTCCCCTGAATCCATTTTACTCTGCAAATCCAAGGAGCAAGGATAACCAAACTTCTTTTTAAAATGTAGTAGTGCTCTTATTGCTCTTGACCTTGTTTTTTCCCCCAGAGCAGTACTACAAATGAATCATGACTAAAGTGTAGTTCTTCACCCACGCAAGTTGGACCTTTCTAAAATCGGAAAAGTGGCTAGGGGATGAAGAATGAGAGCATTTTCTCAATTGGAATTGGGCCAGTATGTTTTTTTTTTTTCTTCTTTCTATCGATTGCTATGTGAAAGTGGGATCCCTCCATTACATTGTACATTTAGTTTACACTACTGTTTCTCATAATCCAGACTGAATTGAAAAGAACGGAACACCTCTCTAACCATGATAGACTTCTATAAGGACATAGCTTGAGGACCTGAATGGACGCAGAAGGTCTCTTCGTGTTTTAAACTTCATGACTTCCGTACACACCTCAACATCTCAAAGCAAAACAAGTATGAATTAGCTGTGGTTGTGGACTGAATAAGAAAGACAGTATTTAAATCATGATTTTTCTTTCTTTCAAGAGTCCTTTTTATCATGTATGTTGTTTTTTTAACTTTAATAGTTGTCAAATATAAAGCAGTAGTATTCTATTACATTAAAGCTCCAAAAACACCCACCCTGTTTTAGAGAACTGTGTTTCTCTCCTCTCTTATCCAATCTTCAGCTGATTGGAGCATGTTGGTAACCCTGAAAAAGAACGGTGAATGTCATATCAACATGTTGATCGTGTTTGATTGTGGTTAATTTACACTCAGTTTTTAGTGTATTAGGTTCTGTGCAACACATGCTGACATGCAACAATATTGCTGTGCCGAAAATGGTCCACCCAAATATATATAATGAGATAATCAATATAGGTACCACAGAATTGAGCACATAACATTATAGATTTAGGTTTTTTTTTTTTTACTTTCTCTTCTGACAAGTTCCTGTTTCACCAGTTTTTAGATACTCAGAAAAACCCTGTTTCCCTGATGTTTTCGCTACTGTCACATCAAGGTGCCATTCTGTACAGATGCATAGACAGTGCGTTATTGTTCTTTTCAGCTCAAGGTGCTGGTTGCTGTGCTTTCCTTTAATGGTCAAAAATGTAGGGAAAAGCCCTGATGCCCATTAGAGCTGCCAACAAAAATTGTGAATTATAACTCCATGGCAGAGGGCTTTTAGGTAGATTAGTTGTGAAGGAAATTGCTTGCCAAAGGGTCCATCCGGCATCTACTTAGTGGGAAAGAACAAAGCAAAAAAACAGCGGTGCTAAAATATTAACAAAAACTATGACTTTTATTCATTGTTTTCCACACTGAGCTGCACTAAATCTAGTCAAACTGAGCTAATTATGCTCTGTAATGACAACAGTTGGCTGGTGTTTTTATGTACAGACCTTATCACAATATGCACAGAAACCATATTGTGGGATAATGTTAATCAAAAGAATTATAAATGTCATTGTCCAGCTCTAGTAGAGGGTAATCATTACTGCAGAGGTGCTTGTCTTAACCAAACGAATTATAAATGTCATTGTCCAGCTCTAGTAGAGGGTAATCCTTTGTGCAGAGGTGTTACAGTCTTAACTACAACAAAGTGCACACATGCTAGGTGTCACCACTGAGTGTGCATACAAAGTAGAATTTTTTACTCAGCCTGTTTCTCTGTGGAGGTGCTTCTGCTCAATTTATCTAGCTTGCTGTCTGAGGTCTTGCAGGCCTTAAAGCCATCAGGGGTCGTTGTAAAGATTGTGAGCAGAAGCATGTTGGACTGCAGCAGAATAAACTGGACTTTTGGCCTCAGTGATCATCTGCAGCTGGCTAAGAACTCTCAGAGGGTTGGAATGTCCCCCACTCTGCATAACATGACTAACAGTGAACTGGAGAAATCAACTGCACGTTTTGGTCAGGAATCCCTGTCCATTATGGCTCCATAGCAGACAGCTGATAGATGGATTAGTTGAAAAAAAAAGGGCCTTTCTGTCAAATTGATGTGTTGAAGGTGTAATGTAACTGAAATAGGTTTTAAATCATATTTGCTTTCTTGCATAGGATGAGACTAGTTCTCCAGTTCCACACCCCACCTTCTTAACTGCAGGTGGTTAACACATCTGACACTGCCTGGTGCAAAGTCAGCATGGCTTGAGTAATTCAACCTTTTGATAAATCTTCCTACTCAACATGTGTGTTTTATAGGATAGTTAACCTTATTCACACCAACACATACGTTCACATGTGGATGATGTCATTTTCATTATATCCTGTCTGTCTGCATGTGTGGGAGGGGGCCGGAAAAAGCTATCCATGAAAACTCTCACGATTCCTCACATTTTCCTCTGTTAAATAACACCACATTTCCGATTTATGACCACCATTGCGCTTTACTGTGGTTAAGATGGGCATAAGTCCTGTCCCAGTGTGAGACGGGAACATGGACTGGGAGCTCATTCTGCTATGCAGAAATATCCCTATTTCTGTTTGTACAATGTTGAAAAATATTCTTGTTGATGCTCATGCTTGTGTTTTCAACTTGAATTATGATGGCTGTGGTGACTGTGTGCCAGTGGTGTGCACTTTGCCAGCTGTGAATGGAAAACAATGGTTACCAGTATGTGGCACAATTTACATTCTTCAGAATGCATGTGTTACCACATTCTCTTCCTGAACCAATAATGATTAGTACGTGGCACAGAAATATGAGAGAGTGATGCATGGAGGATGTTTTGAGAGATATCAACAGATATAAAGCATTGGACGAGCTCTACTTGACTAGATACTTCCAATCAAATCCAATCAAAGTGGTTTTGCATTTTAGACTTTTATAAATCATCAGATTCATAACAGTTTCTTTGGATTCCTTAAACAGGAAAATGACAAACTGAACCAAAAAAAGCAAAGGCATAAGTGCAAAAGGAAGGCGGGGGCATAGAGCAGACCACGGATGAGCATTTTTATGGTGTTTAAACAGCTGTTATAAAAACATGAAATAGTAGAATTACATTCTTTAATTTGGATTTTTCATTGCAATCCTTTGTTTTATTGTCTAATTGCATAAGCTGCGTGGGATGTAATTAAACTGCTTCCACATGTCTACAAATGTCCTACAAGGGGAAGGTCCACCAACTTCCAGCACAGTCTTTCAGACTCATTTGTTGTTTTTGTTAAGGATTTGCATTCAGTCACTTTTCTAAACATTCCTGCAAAGAACAGTTTAATTTTAGACCTTTTCATTGTACGCTGTGAGTTTTTTCATATAAAAGGGCCCATATTTTACATTTTTCCCTTTGATTCCATCTATGCAGTCAAAAAAGTCATGGTTTGTTTTCATCATGTCTATTTTCTAGCTTCCCTTTAACCCTTATAACACGGATATATGTAGATGGCCTCTGATATGAAAAAGGCCCTGATTGGCTGTCCTGAATTGTTTGCTGGCCCCATAAAAAATGTAATGTGCTAGAGTTAGACTTAATTTGTCAGTGTGCTGGACCTGCCCTCCTGAAAAACGGTTTGGCCCATGTCGCATTCCTATCTGACACAGCGGGCAAAACCAACCGCCTTTCCTGTCAAAGGGTATAAATACAAACAGGCTCCCCAGAGAGCCGGAGAGCGACAAAAACAAAAAGGAGGACAAACACGAACATCAGATTTAGGCCCTTGGAGACTGTGTGCACAAACAAGGTCGGGCTGCTCAACATTCAGCCAGCTCAGTGCAACAGGACTTTTAGTGGAATTAGTCAGATTTGCAGGTCCATTTTTTGAATTCCATCCTCATGGTCATTTAGATATCCTGACTTTTGGAGTAGCTAGACAGGTGAAGTGTCAGTCACTGAGGATGGGTCGTGTGCTGTTTCTGGTGCTGATCTGGATGCCACTGTATGCTGCACTGGTTGAAGAGGAGATGGAACAGGCTACAGTAAGATATTAGTCTTCCTTCCTTTTGAGCTATATCAAATTTCATAATTTGTCATTTGTATTCATATTCTGTAATTTGTGTAATGTTGAGCTGCCTCATTTCTATTTACTGCAGTATGATTTCTTAAACAGTGCTGATTATGGTGTCATATGTCAACATATGTCAATTCCAGTTATTACATAATGAAATAGCTAACAGGACTCAAATGACCTTTAATAAGATCTGCTTCTAAATTGTTTCTCTCTCTAGGCTTATCTGAAACGATACGGCTATCTGTCCATGTCACTTCATTATCCAAAAGACCAACAAGACCAGCTGGAGCAATTAAACAAAGCACTAAGGTAAAACATACAGACACGCATTCACCAAACACTCCAAGTGTCCACTTCAGTCAGAGCCAGACTGCTGTAAGAATGTTTCAGTGGCCTCAAATGTCCTAAGTAAAGAGCATATTTGCCTGCATGAGAACGCAACATTGTAGTCGGGCTTTTATGCCCAAGTGGTGGAGACTTGAGGCTTAACTCAGATTTGAGAGAAAATTCAACCCATCTCCCAATGCTTCGGGATAGAGAACAAAAGTTGACCAACAGAGGGGCACTAAAGAAGCTTTTAATGGGTGGATATTTAAAGAATTTAAATTATAATATGTGTGTGTGAATCAGAATCAGAAAACTGAACATCACACAGACACAGAAAGACATCAGACTCCAGAAAATGTAAAATAAAAAAGTAAGATCAAATACAATAATAAAATAAGTCTAAATATAATCTAATATAAATCCAAATAAAATGGAGTAAAATCTGAATAAAAATAAAATCAGTGGAAAGAAAACAACCATAATATGAATATAAGTAGCAATATTGCCCTAGTGTCATATAGAAGACGGCATACGATATTGCACATAATATTTGGTATCTGGTAAGAACATTGCATAGTATTGCACATCTTTGTAGAGTATAAAACCCATAAGTTAAAGTATTTTTGCCTAGGACTGTTCATCCAAGCTGGGATATACATACCTGACTCTAGAGCTTCGGTTGATCTGGCCATATATCTTTTCTTCATCAGAGCATTCCAGAAAGGGATGGACCTGCCTGTCACTGGCTGGCTGGATAATACCACTCTGGCCTTGATGAAAAAGCCACGCTGTGGCCTTCAGGACCGTTTCAACAAGAAGACACAAAAATACCGTGTACTAGGTAAGCTGTTCACTGAGGGAGCTGACCTGATGTAGCCTACAGAGAAATGTTCAGCCTTTTATATATTCATAAATACCATCCTCGCCTATTAAAACATGAAGGATGCTGAGGTCCCTGTTCTGTTCAAAATGGACAGATGCACAAGTGCATATTTCTCAGCAAGCTTTATCATCCAAAGTGTTAGTTCAGCCAACAATCCCCCTTTCTCCCTTATCTTAAAGGTCATCTTAATAAGATTAGATTCCAAAGCAGTTTGACTATATCTATATGTATAATTGTGTCTGTATCTATATCTATAGATTTCAGCTATATCTGTAATTTAATGTCTTCTGCATAGACTTTATATAGACTAAATTATAGACACATTTTGCATGTCATAAAATGTCAGTAACCACATTAACAAGCACATTTGATCATAATAACTTGACAGAGTTTAGTTGTCCAGTTTGCTCTATGTTTAACTGGTGGCCATTAATTGTAACTACTTTGGTTCTGTAACTCGAGTGCAAAACCTATGAGGATTGTCCAACAAAAAGCATTCATTTGCTTTATTCCTATTGGACAGAATTTCCAGTTATAATTATTTGGTTAAGTGAAAAGTGTTGATTGAGACACAGCTGTTTAGATATAAACAACATATTTGTTTTGTCTCTTTC
Organism: Phenacogrammus interruptus; assembly: GCA_037974425.1. NCBI lineage: Eukaryota > Metazoa > Chordata > Actinopteri > Characiformes > Alestidae > Phenacogrammus > Phenacogrammus interruptus. The sequence goes on along the minus strand of JBBPCW010000014.1, from coordinate 10,665,505 downwards.
AGGTCAATGGCCTAAGAAGATGCTGAGTTACCGCATCTATAACCATGCTTCAAGTCTGGGACAGGCTAAAACGCGGGCAGCCATACAGACAGCTTTCAGGTACTGGAGCGAGGTTTCACCTCTCCGCTTCTACGAGGTCACCAAGAGCCATCCTGACATCAAAATTTCCTTCCACGGGCGGGACAGGACCTGTCCAGTACCGTTTGATGGACCAGGTGAGAAAGAAATAGAAAAGGCCTGGTTGATTGTAATTCATGCCCACTATTGGTTTTTGTCCTTTGTGTCCTTTAGTTCATGTGTATACTTGTATTATGATCTTAAGGCACATGAGATACATAATACCTTATTAACTGCATGGAATTGAACATTATGAATGTAATTTTATATTTGATTTAGTATTGTATATTATATAAATGCCTGTTTGTAAAACATTGGGAATGCAGTATAAAACGTGGTCAGCTAGTTTAATCTGATGATAATCAGTTTGTAGTATGATGTAGAGCTGCTATGGTGTATCTGCAGGTGAGGTGTTGGCTCATGCTGATGGTCCGGAATCCGGCATTGTGCATTTTGATGCAGATGAGAAATGGACAGAGGGGCAGAGCCAGGGGTCAAATCTGCGAATAGTAGCAGCCCATGAGATAGGCCACGCCCTAGGCTTAGGCCACTCCCAGTACCGCAGTGCTCTCATGGGCCCTGTGTACACTGGTTACCGTGACAACTTCAAACTTCACCCTGACGACATCCGTGGGATCCAGGCACTGTATGGTGAGAATGGGGTCAGGTCACAACTGGAATTACAGAATCTAAAGATCAGGGCTATTTTTTTCACTTACATAACCCATAATGCTCAAATCCTCAATTCATAGTTCTCACAGGCACTGAAAAGGTCTTTGAAAGACACAGGGTCATTCTTAACCTAACATCTTTCATCTTGTCTCATCAACTGGCTTTTAAAGGGTTATGTGGCTTTTTAGATGGAAAACTTTAGAGTTAGCATCGCTGTTTCTTTCTATGCTAGTCAAACGTGATATGAAAACACAATCATAAATTATTTTAAAATGATTCTTGTGATTTTATAATCATTAATAATACAATCCATTGTGAAATTGTTAAATAACTTTAGATGTAATCTGTAAAGTAACTAAATGTGTTATAGAAGGGTTCTATAGAAGGTTACATCCATTGCAATATGAGTTAGTGTTTCTTCATTTTGTATTTTTTTCTCTGTGGGTTCAGGTAAGCCTATGGAAAAGCCTTCAGTGGTCCCTGCGGTGCCAAATAAGCCAGTAGCTGACTCATCCTCTCCTGATCCATGCACTGCCCCACTGGATGCTATAATGCTGGGTAAAGCAAAACACTGTACCCTTCATATGGAAGTCACATAATGTCCTTGACATGTAGGAATGATTTCATGGTAATGTATCCAGATACTTGAAGTCTGATTATAACATACTCATTAATCTTCTTTACTCTGGATTCATTAGTGCCTAATAACATTAAAGCCACAGTAAATTATTGAGTCGCATCTATGAAACTAATGTGCAAGTTATGTATTGTGAGACTGTCACACAATGTAGTGGCCTGAAAGAATTCACACTGAACAAGCTGAAGGTTTTTTTTCAAAAGTATTTCTAAGCAAATACACAAATGTGTAGGCATAGCAAGTAACAACTTAGTCTCAGCCTCAGACGTCATGCCCATGGAACGTTGGCTAAACGTCTGATGCATATGGTACACTTAACTGGAAACACTTCAGGAATCTCGAAGTCGTC